>JBAMJV010004312.1:0-22104 GCA_037951105.1 Echinarachnius parma
TCCCGCTGCCCCGATCATACCGTTGTGGTGGTTGCTATTGACGACCGACGATATACGAAAACAAAAATTGATGCATGAGGTCTATTATGTTGAGGTCAGAATTTTATTGAAATATATCGCCATGTTTGAATATGTGTATGCATGCATTACAATTTTAATGAAAGATAGCAATGGTTAATATTCAGTGTGCATTGGTGGATTTAACACTTTTTAATTATTGTTTAGATAAAATTGCACTTTATTTTATTTTAATTAAAATGAATTAAAACGAGCAAAGAAAAAATAGGCTTCGCCGGGAATCAGAACTGAGACCTCAGGATTGCTAGACCGGTGCTCAACCACTGAGCCACAAATACACCCTTGAACGGGGGACGTTGTCATTCATTTGGATTATTACAATTTGGAAGTTTGTGTCTTTCTAAACCAATGTTGAGTTATATTTATGTGTATCACATAATATCAAATCACGTACAAAATATTGCTGAATTACATGTCTATCTTGTGTCGAAAATAACATCGACCAGTAATTCACATTGTCAACATCCACAAAACTTACTTATAGCGGTATGAGCATGGAACACGACTTGTTTCGGTTTGCCGAATTGCTCCTTTTCGTTATATTTATGATTGAAGTGTTCTGTTTGAAAGTTTCACCGGGAGACTTTCAACTGTGTACTAAGTTAGTACAAGTTTGCATTTCCGCTTCGGTAATATATGACATTCGTTTACCATGGACATTTCACACATCACTCAGTGGACATATTATTATATTACAGAAATACACATTTTATCAAGCATTCGTCAGTTTTTGCACTCGTCAACAAAGTTACGAGATCCTTTGGATATACATCACAACATAAATCAGAAAACGAAATATTCGGCTATTAATGTCATGGGTGCATGGGAAGCTGTTGAAGTATTGTGTATTTCATCCTAATATAACCGATTATACATTATAGGAACGTATTACTATATTTTATGACTGAGACCCCTAAGCTTTTGCGCAGTACTGATATGTTATTATTATTATTATTTGTATTTATTATTATTTATTCGGCAAATCAAATACACATGAAAAGTGTACAAAGTAAGGAAATTGCAACCACTGGAATGCCAGGGCTTGGAAAAAGTTAACTGAATAACTGTGGCTAACAGCCTTCCGTCCCAATTCAAGTGGTTGCTTACAAAGTCAAAATGGTAACAAACCAACAAGATAGAAAGTGAATAATACAAACGTTTGAACATCAAAATAATCTTACACTAATTAACAAGTCATGAATATTAATTTAACACTAATTAACAAATCAAGAGGACAATCAATATAAATCTGCCCATTGAATTACAATAATCAATTTTTCGACATAAGGCACATTATATAAACACAATTGTTAAACATCTTGGAGGTGGTGTCGCAATCTAGCGAGCCACTTTACTTGCACTTTTGCACCTTTTATGACTATCTATTCAAAGTTTATTTTCCTGGCTCTCTCCTGGAGTTCTGCACACTGGGTTAGCGCCCGGAGGTAGACGAACTTGACCATGTCCACGTGTCTGCCATTTACCTTAACAGCATATCGAACCATCTTTAATTCTATCACTTTAACATTAATTATTATAATCGATTTATTCATCTATGATCTCTAGATCTTCTGTACGATATACTGAACTCGGTGTATCAATAATATACATAATGCATATCGTTATTTACATTGTCATCTTCATAATGCGTCTCGTAGATGATAACGTAAACCAGCTATTCCGATATCAAGTTTTTTTTGTATTTGTTTGATTATAATGAAATGCATTTCTATATACTTATACAACTATTGTTTAATAACGTTTTTTGTAAGTATAGTGCAGCTGGTAGATCATAATATAATATATGCACAGTAAAGAAACAAATATAAGTGAATCAATTTGTATCACTGCGGTATATATCTATTTTCATACATTTCCGTGTAATAGTCGATCCCCTCGTCTATGATCTTCAAGACATCCCCACCAAGGCTGTCGCGTGATGGTCTCTTCTCACACGCAACCTTATTGACCCTGAAACCGGTGCTGGCCAGAGCCATCTGGTGGAAGCCAACAAGGCAGCTGGTCAGAAGATGCTGCACGACGTCCGCCCCTCCATCGGCGTCGCTGGCTCCGGTAATCCTCCACGATGCTAAGACGTCGGAAGAACGATCCCACTCCAGGAGCTCGTCGCGGTACTCGAAACCGCCGATCTCGCAAATCCGTTGCAGGAACGGCTTCGGGTTGGCCATCAGGTCTGCATAGTCGATCACCAAGGGGTCGTTGTCCTCATCGCCCTCATGTTTCGGCATGCTGCGGATGTGCTTCCACATCTTGTTCACGCTCTCGAAGCAACCTTGCTCGTCTGACAATCTGTAGTACGGATCGTCTCGAAGGAGATCGAAGTCGCGATCGATGTCCAAGTCCTTGCAGCGCGCCGGTTCGAGTATTTGCCACATCTGGATCGTTGCCCGCTTATATGACGGAATGACATGATACGGATCCCTGATGAGAAACACGTATCTGAAGCCACTGGAGGGTGATTGCAGATATTCAGGGACTTTCTGGAAAGCTAAAGCCATATCCTTCACGATGACTTTTGGATTCCTTGCGCCTTCGATCGCACGCTTTTGTTCGGAATATCTGAATGAATGACAACAACCACAATATTGAAACATTGTTATTTATATATTTTCATAACGTAAGAGTTACCGTTTTCGTTATTTTTTTTATTGTTAATTTCAATTAAGGTAGATGCTAACAGAATTACGGGTTGGTTTACCCAACCATATCCTTTACGATGAACTTTGGATGACTGGATTCCTTGCGCCTTCGATCGCACGCTTTTGTTCGGAATATCTGCATAAAAATACAACATTTTAAACGTTTTCTCCTTTTTTTTTCATAACGAAAGAGCAACCATTTCCATTTTAACAATTTCTTAACAATTGATATATCGTTTACAATAATTATTCACGATGACTTGGATAAATTCCTTGCATACGTATAAATTCGATTGCACACTATTGTCCGAGTATCTGACGGAAAATACAACCTTGAACAACAAAGATCATGAAGATTTTTAAATTCATGGTATTTAAAATGTTTAAATAACAAAAGACTTAAACGGATATCCTCCGTTTTCTATTTTCGTTTCGGTGAAGGTATATTATATCGTTCGATGTAAGATAATTTGGCCGTTTTACAATGCGTTTCATAGTGTTGCGTCGCTCGGTGTGGAGGGGGGGGGGGACACCACATATATAGGCGTACCCATGGGGGGGGGGGGGGTTCAACCCCCCCCCCCCCCCTTTACCACTTTTAGCTGGTCTTGAGACCACTGTTTTAGTGGTTAGTGGTCTCGACCATCATTACCGATGGTCACAGCCTCGAAAATTGGGAAGGAACCTGGTCTCGGCCTCGAAAATGTTGAAAGTTCTCGGTCTCGGCCTCGACAATTTTGAAGGTACTCGGCCTCGGCTTCGAAAATTTTCTACGGACACCCCCACCCCCCCCCCCCCCCCCCCCGCTCACACAACTCTCAACCAATGGTCTCGGCCTCAGAAATTTGGCTGACGAAATAACCCCCCCCCCCCCTTGAAAAATTCCTAGGTACGCCACTGGGGGGGGGGGGGGGGGCATATATATGGGGGCACACGTGACCTGAATGTCAATTGAAACACAAGAACCAAAACCGTTACACTATACAGTGTGGCTAAAAAAAAACGGAACGGGCCACTTTAAAAAATATAGTACCAAAATGTTTATGTCCATCGGATAGTGTGTCCTTTCCAATGAAAAACGATACCAAGAACAGTAATTTTGGTCGTGTAGTTTTTGTTTTAGGACGATGTGAGTGAGACCATGTCAGTTGCCCATTTTTTCTTCAATTTTTACCTTGTCAATGCCAGTTAAATCGCACTCCCTACCCGTAATACCATTGAACGACCATGCCCGTTCTCTTGGCACACGGCTGAGTGCACACTAACAATGGCGCGCGTTGTTCAACGCTATGAAAGGCGGTACGTGCGATGTATCAAGCATATTGGCTCTGTAAAAATTGACAAAAAAGAGAACCTGACATGGTGTCACCCACAGCGCCCTTAAACAAAAACTACACGACCAAATTGACTGTTCTTGGTATAGTTGTTCATTTGTTCATCCGATAGATAATTATAATACATTAGTTACTATATTTTGGGAAGTGCCCCGTTCCGTTTTTGCTGGGCCACCCTGTATTACGTGTACCATATACTCAAAACTTACGCGTATTTTCGTCCTGCAATGCGCGGTACTCCTAAGAACGATTGATTTAAGTCTGCGGCCATTTCGAACTCCCAGTCCCGATCCGGGGTCCACTCGATCGGGAGTTCTCTACCAGTTCGCTGCCAAGTCCAGAAATGTAAGACACGAAAGTTGGTATCGATTAGTATCGTTTCAAACGCCCTCACTCGGTAGAACCGCGTTTAGTCTCCATTATTTCCCATAGACGCGTGTACAAACGCCATAAGATTTCACTTTTTAAAGTATGAAAACTAGTTTAAATGAAAAAATACAAGACGGGGCGATCATACAAATTTGACAAGCTATCTCATTATGCCATTCGCCTAATTTATACTTCATCACACAGAGTTCCCACAGAAGTCATGATTTTGGGCGATTTTTTGTCAGTCTCTCCATAGACTCGCGTGTTAAAGACACGAGTAGACCTACTTTCGTCCTCAAAATTTACAATCTTGTCGACCTTTAAAAAAATAATACAAGGCGGACGACGAAAGGTTATCACTTCAACTTTCATATCTAGGTGTTCATTTTCTAAAAACTATAAATCTCTTGGTTCCCACAAGCTATTTCAAAAACGAAATTTTCAATTTTCCTTAGCAACACGAGAAAATTGTGGGCGTGGCTAGCTTTTTGTAAACAATGAATGCACACGTAATATGCATGCATATCATACACGAGAAATGTGTAATATTTTGAACGACGCGACGGTGACGCCCATCAATCATCGATTCTTAGACTATTGTTTATGAGTTATAAGAAGAAATACATCTCCACATTCTTCAACAAGCTGTGAAATCAGGTAAGATATTTTGTTAACCGTAAATTCGTAAGATTAAAACAGATAATTAATCATTGATTAATGGCTATCAACGTCTGTCTGTGTAGGTAGTGTGTGACTGTGAGTGTGACAGTGTGACTGAGTGTGAGTCGAGTGTGATCGACTGTGAGTGTGAGTCGAGTGTGACTATCTAGTGTCTAGTCTACCGTTCGTTACGCGGTTTACTGGTAGCTAGCTAGCACTAGCTAGGGCTAGGCCCTCTTACAGTGAGAGTAGTGTGAAGACCAAGTCCAACTCCAACTCCAAGTCCAAGAGTCATGACAAATAATTGGTCACATGTTGTTGTTTTTGTTTGGGGCGGCCTTGCGCTTCCTAATAAGAGTAAGAGTAAGACCTTACTTATTGTAACTCTGTAAACAGGGTCAGGGCAGTGCAGCGGCTAGTCGAGCCTAGCCCTAGGCCTAGCCCTAGGCTAGGGCAAGGGCTAGGCTAGCCGGCCGTTTCAAACTCGCGCACTGAGAGTGAGAGTGCGACGAAGTTTCAGTTTCAATCAACACTACAAAATACAGTATAGACAAGCCACAATGGGCTGGGCCTGGGTTCCCGTAAAGTGATCACTATACATGTACTAGCTAGTACTTTAAAATCTTAAGAATTAGTCCGAGTGACTTAACTCAAGTTTGACAGTTATTATTGGTAGGGCTATTGCAAAATGGTATTATTAATACATTAAATACTACTGTAATTAAAACTATTTTGATAGGCCGAGAGTTATTGAGAGTTAAGACCTAGTCATGACAGCAAATCACAAGTGCTGTTATTATACCCTCCGACACTCAAAACACCACAAAGACTCATTGACTTTATCCACTTATCATACAAACAAATCGTCGACAATTAAAAATCAGGAATTTGAGTTACACAAGCTCTGCATGTTATTATTTGTTTTTGTTTTAATTCACAGCCGTTTAATAGACGGAAGGAGCAATCATGGACGTCATCATCTCAATTGAAGCATCAAAAGGCTGTTTCCATCCCTTTGTTTCTGTACATGCATCGGGTTAGTATATTTGTAAAATTGTAAGGCAATACGTACAGTTGATAACCTTGTTTATAATATAGCGAAATTTTTAACGGATTGCATGTTGTGTCATTTATAAAACGGCTGCGCATGTAATAGGGGATAATCGTTCACAGTTCAGATCTCTAATCTACATTAATTTCATTAAAGGGATCTAGTAACTTTGTTGACATGTGCAAAAAAAGATGAATGGTTGATGCAACGTATATTGTTGTTATCTGATATGTCCACAGGGTATTGTGTGGAAATTTCAAGTCAAATGGACGTTGCATGGCCGAGTAATGAGCAAAAATGCAAAATGCAAAGTGCTATTTACTAACTCACTGCACTCACTTTGTACACGGTTTCAAAACTCCAACGGACAGACGGAGTTTTTATTATCTGAACACTTCAATCGTAGCCTACATATCTTTGTAACGAAAGGGGAAAAAAAAAACGAAACCTGTCCCATGATTTTTGTCAATACGAATACAACAAGGTATGAGGGAACCGCTAGAATTAAAATTGGATTTTTAGGATTTGGACAAAGTCCCTTTAAACAAAATTATTGATAAAGTAAACACATGTGATTAAAGTGGCATATCTGCACCCTAATAATCTGGAAAACAATGAAAACACAAAAGAAACATATGTGAAAATAATTCTTGTTTACATTTTGAGCAAGAGCAAAATCATACTTAGATGAGTGGTGATGTTATTATGTGTTAATTTTAACGTACAATTTCCGATAAAAATGTTTTGTTCTATTTTTTGGTTCTCTATTTTCCGACATATATAGAATTGCACGGGGCTCAGACCAAATCAACTCAAAATCAAGAGATCAGCAAGTTCTAGCTCCAGCGAGAAGGTGATGGTATGTTACCGTGGCTTTGATAATTAGGTACTACTCACATGGACTCATGCTCGCTGACTTGGTTATAGTATACAGTGTGGCACCTCACAAATGAAAAGGACCACTTCCCAAAATATAGTAACGACATTATTTAGTCTATCAGATACACGAAAAAGACTGTTCGTGCCTGGTATCGTTTTCATAGGAAAACACCCTATCCGATCGACGTAATCATTTCAAAACTTTATTTTGGGCCCCTCCCGTTTGTTAGGGGCCACCCTGTAAAGTGGTATTTTGTCCGCTCTCGGTGACAAGGGTGGGTAATTGCGTGGACGAAATGTAATAGTTTTCTTGTATTTACGTAATTCCATTCAAACAGATGCTATTTTAATTGTCAATAAAATAATAACATTACTTCTTAACCCTCCAAAAAATGAAGAAAAAACAAATCTTTTCAATATACCAAACTTCAAATTCACAACTTGTTAGTCCTCATTTTGCATTAACATGTTTGTGGAATTATGTTGACATTAAGATCGAACACGAAAAAGTGTTGGTGATATTATTTATTCTGACTAAATCTATTTAGTTTAATCCATCATTGAACGTTATGCTTGTACTAATGAAGTTCACAATCCAATCATAATGAAAGTGATTCAATCAGAGTTTGTATTGTAATAATATGATGATTGTTTTTGTTTCACTTGGTAAACGGATAATCATCCATACGGTACATTCAAATGAAATAAGCATTATTACGAGACTGAAGAAGGTTTTGTATAATTATGTGCATACCATTTATATCAATGCTGTGTACTCGTGTGAGGTTTTATTGTTGAAGGATGTGAAACAAATAATGAAAGCCATAAAGGAGGAAGAGCTCAAATCAAGTCTTCCATGAGTTAATGTTCACACCTTACTAATGTTTGCAAAACTCAGAAATATGATTCCCTTTTACTTCATTTCATTCATTATTTATTTCGTTAGTTGAAAATGCAGGAAACAAGAAGTTACTTTCTCAAAAGATATTTTTGTGCGAAACACAATGAACAACTTAGTACTGTATGTAAGGCGTGAATACAATGGACAACGCCTCTTCCTACAAAACCTGGAGGGAAGGAATCTGCCATGATGTATAAAGATCCCCATTCTCCATGACCACTGAAGCACATAAAGTCCCGTTGTAATTAATTTTGGGACATAATTGGTACATGATGCCTATAAAAGGCATACATTAACTTTGTCAAAATTATCTCAAATTACTTGGAGCTTCCACAATTCTCTTTGACCTTGTTTTCTAGTTATGGCCAAATGGAAATGATATGAGTATATTGATTTTTCAAATGTCGCCCTTAAGTTATAATGGAAATATTTATGATTGGATTGAAAGCGTTTCTGAAACGAAGCCAAAATAATTTACCATCGAATATGGTGATCACTCAATTTTAAAGTTTTCACTAGGTAAACAGTGTTCTTTCATTTGAATCTATCACACATCAATAAACCTCTAGCAATTATATTGGCATTTGATTGAAGTCTCAAACTTGTATGATTACTTTCGGCAAGCCTTATGAGATTAGGGGGCGGGGGGGGGGGGCTTTAATCGGAGCTCAGGGTAATTATATGTTTAGTGATAGTTTGGTTGGCAGTTTTAATGGGAGGGGAGGAGATCATGGATCGTTACTACCCACTTGTAAAGTGGTATGAATACTCATACATTGTTATAACACCAGCATGACCAGGTGAGGTGCGAATACCTCGAATTCGAAAAACTAATCACACAACAATAAATTACAAATTTTAGTAGTATTTCTTCTTTGCTGAAGAATGTTTTCATCGAAGATTGACTTATCCCCGAAAGATTAGATTGTGATAAATTATTCAAAGATGATGCTAATAATGGATGGTAACTGAATTAAAAATTATATTACAGTGAATTTTTATAATGAATTAAAAACAAATTCGAACCTCCAGGAAATGTATTTCAAGTTGTAATATTCATTGTGTGAAATAGTGAAAGTACGTGTGAATAAGTTATAACGTGTTAAGTTATTGATGAAGATGGTCATGTGATGATTGTGATCGTATGAAGTTGATCCCCGAAAGATTAGATTGTGATTCAAAGATGATGCTAATAATGGATGGTAACTGTGAATTAAAAATTATATTACAGTGAATTTTTATAATGAATTAAAAACAAATTCGAACCTCCAGGAAATGTATTTCCTGCCCCACGCCCCCCCCCCCCGGGTGGGGGGGGGGGGGCGGGGGAGGGTCACTCCCAACATGACTGGCTACGCACCTGCGTCCAAAATAAAAATTAAAAAACCGTCGAAAGGGTATAATTTTGTCTTCTTCAAAAGGAGTGATTTTCAGCAATCATTACGAAAACGCACAAAAAGTGTACCTGTTCAGGTGCACACGTTTTCAGGTGCATACGGCGTCGTCGACGTTTTCTTAAAAAGAAAGGTTGGTTAATAGCACTCAGAAGAAACACAAACAAAAAGGGTAATTTTCAGGTGCACAGGTGTTCGAAATTAGGGGCAATGGACACAGGTGGGTCCCTTTTTTATGAGAGTGACCCCCCCCCCCCCCCCCCCCCCCCCCCCCCAACACACACACACGGGGGTGATGGTGGGCGATGATGGTGATGATGGTATAACAGTTATGATGATGATGAAGATGATGGTAGAACAGTTATAGTGATGATGATGATGATGATGATGATGATGAAGAAGAATAATCGCATATTATGACGATGATTGTAGCATGAAATTTGAAGTAAGTGCTATTAATTGCATGTACAAATATAATGTAGGCAAATGGGATAATCATACGTCCGCAAAATCCCGATATCGGGAAAGTTATCATACCGTGTTATATGTGACATTATTTGAGAAATATGATGTTATCTTCATACACAAGAGGGTGGTAAGAGAATATGGCATATTCAAATAACAAGGCAATACATCAGCGCAGTTATTCCTTTTAATTTACCAAACAGAAAACAAACATTAAAAACAAGTAAATGCCAAATCGTGTTTTTGTTTTACACCCTATAGCGAAAGTCGGGAAACGGTAAAAAAATGTAAATGTTCAGACCTGAAATACTAAAACCGACGAAAAAACATCTTCAATCTGTTGACAATTCTTCAACAAAAATAACATACTGTACATTATTTTCCTTTTCTTTGCAGTCGGGCACCCTAAAGTAATGTTTAATATATTTATATATAAACGAATGTTTATGCATTATAAAGATATGACCGAATAAAAAAAAAACAGACTGCATGTGTTCGGTTTTCGAGCTCGTTTTTCTCAATGTTATGATATTTTAGATATTTGTATAAATAATAATAGTACTTCAGATCTCAACGTAACCTTTTTTACTTTTCCCGACGATGTTTTAAACGTTTAGTAAATGTTTTGACTCGGCACAGTGCCTCAATATGATAAAACGTCTACATAATTTGTCATTAAAAAAAAAAAACATGACGGGGGAAGTGTGGTGGTTGTAGTGCAGAGGGGGTGCGGGTGTGGGTTGAACATACATATGGAGACGTGTAATCGTTACTTTGTTTCGAACTTATACATGAATATAGATGAGGGTGTTGCGTACTCAATGTCACGTTCAATCATTTCAAAATAAAACGTCAAGGTTTAACCGATATATTTCAATTGATGTTCGCATAAGATATAAACATCAATAAAGAAGATACATTGTATATCAGACGGCAGACCCCAGAAACAGACGTGTTTCACTTGATCAAAGTATACTCAGTTGATAAATTATATTCAGTAAGTGAATTAATGATTTCTTTGTTACGTCATAGCATAGTAACGGATGCGCGCACTAGTCTTCATTTCCATGGAGTGAGTGCGCGTTATGCAATGACGTGAAAGAAAGCGCGGGAAACTAAAGCGATACCAGTACTACCCCACCTACGCTTGCAATCGGTTGATATCGTCTCTAATTTCTGGGTATGTGGTACAGCAAGCGGGCGCCGCGGGAGAAGATGAATGGTTCGAACCACACCTCGACCTCCTTGTCAACAAAACTCAGGCATTTCAGCAGCGACGTCGAGCCCGATCGCGGTGTGCATAAGAGGCACAGGCGACATCGTTTACCGGTGGGCATTTCTTCCGCCATGATTGTGTCAGATATATTGCAACGGTTGGGGTTCAGCGAGTGATACAAATAAATGTGTTGAGTTTAAAGTGATTTAAGACTTGAAGTACGATTCTGTACAAAACTGCACTTAGCGCCGAAATGATGGGTTATATCAGTAATATCTAAACAGTGCAGAAGCAACTGATATGAATCAATACATTTGGTCAATATCCAATCTTATATCCCATACGTATGCCCTTCAAAGACACTGGCCTGATAAACAGGAAATAAACTTTCTATGATCTCGATACCTACTCGATTGAAACCATCCATAATATGCCTAATATGTCTTATCAGTCTATTCCACAAAAAATTATACAAAATGTCCAGAAAATATTATATCATCATAATTTTAAAACGTTTCATTTATTATTGGATCATGTATTCACTATTTCATCCGCCTATACAGACGGAACAAGAGGTGGTCACATTCCCTATAAGGCTTATCTAGCTGATAACTGCACGCCCATTAATAAGGACATATAGTTACCACGACTTTTACAGCTTTTGATATAATATATTTTGGAAACAATGCATTTCTAAGTTTGAAGGGTTTGAAGGGCTTGAAGGTAAGACATGGTAGACTGAAATTGGTTACTAAAACACTTATATCAAGAATTATGTTTTGGCGCATGCTGGGATCTATTCCCTTTAACATTGTTTAAGAACAACATATAATTATTGCATGTATCTAATATTTGCTTATCTTGGACTTCGGTTCAGCTTTTGGCCCCAAGCATACTGATGTAAACTTCGAATATTACACATGTTAAAGCAAACATCAATGCAGATATACATTTGGTATATTATCTTGATTATTTGCACCGTTTGCTACTGTGTGTTGTAACAGTTGTAAACTTATAATGCCCGCGGTGGTGTCATTTTATATCCAAAGGTTTAACACAGTCATGGCCATTCTCTATAGTAAAATATATCCCATATAGTACTCCCGACGTTCCAGCATTTTATAAATAAACAATACTAATGGTGGCTACTTATATAGCGCACGTTCCGTCTTTCGACGCTCGCGGCGCATCACAATTATTACTTCGGTCATCGGATACATACTTGACTCAATCCAGCACACAAAGTGCACATTTTCCACTCCCTGGGGAGCATTCCAGCTAGGCAACCTCGATAGGTGCACACAGTGCTAAGTAACTCCGTTCCATCCTTCCGGGTACCCATTTATTTAGCGAATTAGCTAGATTCCCCACTTAATATGTTGTTTATAAATAACGGGTATAATACGGCCTATTAAAGGGACAGGTCCACTTTTACAAAACGTCTGAACAGCTTTCAGTTGACGGATGGCGATCAATGTAACACGCAAAAACAAAATCAGAGCGAACAGCCCTCTAATTTGGATTCTACGAATTAAAAACGAATGCGTCCCTCCATTTAAACTATATATCGGTCAATAAAGGAGTTCAACTGATTTAGCATAATATTACAACAATATAGTACTAATTCTCGTAAAGGTATTGTGAAACCGACATTTGTTAACGTATGTCACGGAAAAAGATCTCAAAAAGAAAGAATATATAATTACATGTAGTCAGTTTAAGCGATGTTTGGGTATTTTGCTTGGTAAACGCTCACACATTAGTACTTATGCGCGAGTCACGTAGCTAGCGCGGGTCACGTAGGGGTCATGCATACCGATCTGGCACTCCGTGAAATCTATGTACAAACTTACTCACCGGCCGAAAATACGTATGTACCTAATTAACCGACGTCCCTCAGTTTATTCAGTTTTAGGTCTATAACTCCACGAAAAAGAGATTTCAAGCCCTAATTTTTCCAGGCATGCTATTAAATGACATTTCCTTTCATATAAGAAAATAACCTCGCAACTTTTGAATTTTGGCTTGCAAAAGTGGATCTCTCCCTTTAACATAACCATTATAATACATTTTGAGTGCACATATTTAGAAAAACAACATAATTATGTTCAGTTATGTTCAGTTAAACCAATGTTCAGTTCTACGGTATGTGTAACACATATAGAAAACCACATACAACATTTTTCTGAATTACATTTCTACCTTGTTCATCTTGTTCATGTTAGAAAATCGAGCAGTAAGAAGTAGTAAAGGAGTGGTCACATTGGACACGACTCCCCACGACTAGACCCACGAATGCAGCACGCATCGGTACAAATCGATGGCAAGCCGCTTTTAACATTCACTCCCACTTCCTGATATCAAGAATCCAATTCTTGATATCAAGAAATGCATTCTTGATATCAAGAAATGCATTCTTGATATCAAGAAATGCATTCTTGATATCAAGAAATACTTTTCTTTATTGGTACTACTTGATATCAAGAAATAAACTGATATCAATAATTCAATTATTGATATCAAGAAACAGGAATAAATGTTTAAACGGCCCGCCACAGATTTGCACCAATGCGCACCGCATTCGTGGGACCAGTCGTGGGGATTCGCGTCCAATGTGACCACTCCTATTGTCAAAAATCCACAAAACTTACTTAGAATTCTAGCGGGTCTCGTTGAATTCGTATATCAATAGGAGCATGGCACATGCTTCGGTTTTCCGATTTCTCTTACGTTATATTTACCATGGAATGTTCACACATCACTCAGTGGGGGTCCTACTAATTAGGCGAACAAGTGCGAAGTACTGCGAACAAGCGCGAAAAAGTGCGAACATGCTATTTACTGCGAACAAATTTGTATGAAATCCCGTTCGCATTTGTTAAATCCCGTTCGTGCTTGTTCGCAGTATTTGTTCCCGCTTATTCCATTAATACATGTAGGTTATCTTCACACTAAAACTCAAAATAACCAATACTTATTTTTATATCGATGGTTTATAATAGCCTCATTCGCGCTAAATATAGTTCGCGCTTGTTCGCAGTACTTCGCACTTGTTCGCGCTAATTAGTAAGACCGCTCAGTGGATTATCAGATGAAAAAATACACATTTTATCAAGCATTCGTCAGTTTTTGCACTCGTCAACTAAAGTTACGAGATCCTTTTAATTTACAACACAACATATACCCTGTCGGAAAGAATACACTCATCCACAGTGTGAACCGCAACTTTAAATTCGAGCGTTTTCACATTGTGAAAGCCAACTCACTCTGTGAACACACTGTGAAATTGCTGAGATACACAGTGTGAACGCACCTTTTTACACACTGTGAACGCAAGCAATGTCACACTGTGGCGATAATGCCCTCACATAGTGTTCACAGTGTGAGTTGGTTTTCACTCTGTGAAAACACTCGAATTTAACATTGTGGTCCACAATGTGAAACACAGTGTGTTCACACTGTGGACGAATGTGTTCTTTACGGGCAGGGTATACATGTATATCACAAAACTAAATATTCGGCTATATTTTCTACAGAACGATGGCAGGGGTGCATGGGAAGCTGTTGTGTATTTCATCCTGATAACCGATTATACATTATAGGAACATATTACTGTATTTTGTGACTGAGACCCCTAAACTTTTGCGCACTACTGATAATTATGTTATTACTTCAATTCTTATAGAAAATGAAATGTATGCGTACAATTTAAAGAAAGTGCAATCAAATGGCCAGTATAAGATAGTTTAAATGAACTCGGAGGGATAGCCCACAACATGAATTACGAACTATAATCGATTTATTCATATACTCTCTAGATATTCTGTATGAACTCGGTGTATCAATAATATACATGTAGGCCTACATTGATATCGTTATTCAAATACATCTTCATAATGCGTCTCGTATACATGATAACGTAGCCAACTATTCTGATATAAAGCTTTTAATTTGTTTGATTATAATGAGTGTACTATATACTCATATACAACATTATGTCTAATAATGTTCGTTGACAGTTTCACTCATATATATAGCATATTTTGTAGGCCACGTGTAAGTATAGTGCAGCTGATCCTATAGATGCAAAGTAAAGAAAAAAGTAAGTGAATCAATTTGCATCACTGCGTTATATATCTATGTTCATACATTTCCGTGTAATAGCCGATCCCCTCGTCTATGATCTTCAAGACATCCCCACCAAGGCTGTCGCGTGAGGGTCTCTTCTCACGCGCAACCTTACCGACCATGAAACCCGTGCTGGCCAGAGCCGTCTTGTGGAAGCCAACAAGAGAGTTGGTCAGAAAATGCTGTACGACGTCCGCTCCTCCATCGTCGTCGTCGGCTCCGGAATTTTTCCACGACGCAACAACGTCGGAAGAACGATCCCACTCCAGGAGCTCGTCGCGGTACTCGAAACCACCGACCTCGCATATCCGTTGAAGGAACGGCTTCGGGTTGGCCATCAGGTCTGCATAGTCGATCACCAAGGGGTCGTTGTCCTCATCGCCCTCATGTTTCGGCATGCTGCGGATGTGCTTCCACACCATGTACGCACTCTCGAAGCGACCTTGCTCGCCTGACAAGCGGTAGTACATATCATCGCGAAGGAGATCGAAGTCGCGATCGATGTCCAAGTCCTTGCAGCGCGCCGGTTCGAGTTGTTGCCACATCTGGATCGTTGCCCGCTTATAGGACGGAATGACCTGATACGGATCCCTGATGAGAAACACGTATCTGAAGCCACTGGAGAGTGATGGCAGATATTCAGGGACTTTCTGGAAGGCTAAAGCCATAGCATTCACGATGACTTTGGGATTTCTTGTGCCTTCGATCGCACGCTTTTGTTCGGAATATCTGCAGAAAAACAAAAACAAAGACAGACATCAGGGCCCCAATTGCAGAAAGAGATACGACAACAAAAACAGGGATCAGGGCACCATTGCAGAAAGAGATATAATCGTCGTTTGTAAGTAAGACAGAAACTTTGCGCGTTTCAACCAATCAGATTCGCGCATTTAGAACACTGATCTGACGTACAATTAATGGTTTTGAGGCGATCACACGATATCCATAACAATGCATTTTGCAACGTTTTAATCTTGACTTGGTCCCATACCCTATCCAGGTGCAATGATCATTCCATAATTAAATAACCATTGCATCAATGTAAAAGTGAATAAACAGACTTTTCAATTAAACCAAAATCATGTAAGATAATAATAATTATAGGGACAAGAGAGTGCTCAAACTTAAATTTCTCTGAATCAGAAGCCAATCATATGGAAACTCGTTTGCCAAGTTCAGCTTAAACGACGGACGTATACACTCATAATTATACTGACAACTACCGTATTATTGGAATACTATGCAAGTTATCTAAATTATATACAACATTGATCCGCCAAGCTATGATACATATTATGGTACCATACATACATGAAAAGTTAGGGTACAATCCCTCCACTTTCAAATGTGTGTGTGTGGGGGGGGGGGGGGGAGGGGGGGGGGGGGAGTCGGGGGACATGCCCCACCCTGTCCCCGGCGCATGTTGACGACCATGGGGCCAAGGCCAAGGTGTTGTTTTGACTGGAATACAGACTAGGCCTACTGATTGTCAATTAAAAAACAAATTATACATGGACCATTGATACCACTCAAAACTTACGCGTAATTTCTTCCTGCGATCCGCGGTATCGAGAACGTTTTTTGCATGAAGTCTGCGGCCATTTCGAACTCCCAGTCCTGCTCCGGGGTCCACTCGATCGGGAGTTCTCTACCAGTTCGCTGCTGGTACAGCAAGCGGGCTATGCGGGAGAAGACGAAAGGTTCGAACCACAGCTCGATGTCCTTGTCAACGAAACTCAGGCATTTCAGCAGCGACGTCGACCCCGATCGCGGTGTGCATATGAGGCACAGGCGACATCGTTTACCGTTGGACATTTCTTCCGCCATGATTGTGTCAGAAGAAATTATGGCAACGGTTCATCAGTGAGTGTAACCATATATCTAGACTATACAACCCAAGGTGTTGAGTTTGAAGTTACGAAACTGCCTTCAATTAGCGCCGAAATTATGGGTTATATTACCAATAATATAATAAACAGTGCAGAAGCAACTGATATATGAATCAATACATTTGGGCAATGTCCAATCTCATGCTGACCCATATGCCCTTTAAAAACACTGACTTGATTAACAGGAAATAAACTTTCTATGAACTCGATACTATACTCGATTGAAACCTTGCTTTACCCTACAATAATAGTCTATAATATGCCTAATGTGTAAGATATACCATAGTCCTATCAGTCTATTCCATAAAAAAATAAAAACTGTCCAGAAAATATTATAATTTTTTTAATCATCGTAATTTTAAAACGTTTCATTCATTATTGGACATGTATTCACTATTTCATCTGCCTACAGACGGAACAAGAGGTGGTAACCTTCTCTAAGGCTTATCTAGCTGATAACTGCACGCCCATTGATAATTAAATAGTTACCATGACCTTTACAGCTTTTAATATATAATATTTTGGAAACAATGCATTTCTAAGTTTGAAGGGTTGAAGAGCTTGAAGGTAGCCTGATATGGGTTACTAAAACACTTCTATCAAGAATTATGGTTTGACCAATGGCGGGATCTATTCCCTTTAAGAACAACATTTGCATGTATCCAATATTTGCTTATCTTGGACTTCGGTTCAGCTTTTGGCCACAGGCATATATACTGATGTAAACTTCGTTAAATGCAGATAAATATTTGGTATATCTTGATTGTTTGCACTGTTTGCTTAATTTTATTGTGTGTTGAAAACTTATAATGCCCGGTGGTGTCATTTTATATTCCATGGTTTAACACATGGCCATTCTCGATCTAGTAAAAGTTATTCCATAGTTCTCCCGACGTTCTAACATGTTTAGCGAATTAGATGCCCGCAGTTATGTTATTTAAAAATAAAGGGTACGGCCTATTAATATTACCATTATATCGAGTGCACATATTTAGAAAAAAAAAACACACCATAATTATACACAAACGACAGACTGATCTTCACCGCCCTTCACGAAAATTTACTGCGAAATAATATCTTTTCTCATTTCCGCGAACATTATGTGCGAACACATGCGAAAATTACCCCCTTTTTCACCAAACTATACGATCATGCGAACACACGACCAATGAGTATCGACATTATTTTTGTTTACCACATGCATGTTGCCGCTATATTTCAGGCCCGTAGTTTTTCAAGGGGGGGGGGGGGGGCGTAATTTAGCCTTTAAAAAACGGGACCGAGACGGATCGTGGCCGAGACAGAGACCAATGGTTATCGTGTATTTATAAGCTGGGGGGGGGGGGGGGTCGCAGTGCCCTTGCCAATATTCGTTTAGATGTAAAAAGTGGTTCTTTCTGAATGCGGGGGAGGGTGGGTGGGTGGGTGGGGGGGGGGGGGGGGGGTGCGTACGCACACAACGCACTGGCCCACCTGCCGTCGTATCTGTATATAATGTTGATTCAATGTACGTATACAAAATTGCATGGACTTATATTACATTTGAAAAGGCCGTTATCTAGACTTGATGAAACTTTTGGCCTCGACAGATCTGAAAAGTTAGACAAATCTGAAAACTTCGACAGCAAAGGAGCGAACAACACGGCCAGGACATGGAGGAGAACTATTTAGCCTATGAGACGTTGCTCACCAGTTAGATAACTATAACCACTCGATGGGGCTATTAATATTACCATACATGACAAAAGCTTATCCCTCTTGGGTGTAGCTCTGAACCATTTATGTTCCCTTTGTAAATATACTTCCTCCACTTCTGTGTCATTACCATAGAGCTGTATATATTTAAATGTACAGCTCTAACTAGGTCATTACTCATACCCAGGGGGCAAAGGGGGTTTGTCAGCTTTTGCCTGTTGTAAAAGGTTGGCCACCAGAAATGGCTTCTAGGACCTTCTTTGATCACAACCTAGGTGGACAACCTCGCGGACAAGCTGCTCGAAGCCCACAGAATGAGTTTTAAGAAAATCACCCCTACTGTAGCTATATGGTGGGTTTAGGCGTTAGGGGTCATGAAGTCCCGATCTCACATTGTTCATGATTACACCACGATGCTTAATAATATCTGCTTGTCAATTCATGGACGTCTCCTTAGATTCCTGCGCATCATATGATACCAAATTTGAGCATATTGCATATTTGGTTGTTGTGAAAAATGTTGTTAAAGCGTGATGCGTCACACACGGAAGTGACATTTTAAGGGAGCGTTTATGTATAAAAAGCAAATATAGTACCAATAATTACAACAATGATATATTTTGATCAGTACAAACTAAATGTGCATCAAAATAACTTTATATATATGTTTACCATGAAATAAACTGGTTAAAAACACTAAACAATAACATAAGCAATAAAAACAAAGAAATACATAAGAATTTGAATCTGTTCATGTCATTATTTCTTTAGATCTCTTCAAAATTACATTCACTGATACAAAAATGCATCAAAACATAATACATTAACTTTGTTAGTGTTCCATGAATCAGACACATTAAGAGTTGTGGTGTAGGGAGGGTGGGGGCCCGGTGGGGGGGGGGGGGGGGGGGGCATGACCATGCCTTATTGTTAGTGGACCCCACAACAGTATTTTTCTATTCATTTCTTAAGTCACCAGATGCTATCACTGATATCCACGAATGTTCTATTCATTTTCTAAGTCACCAGCTGCTATCACTGATATCCGCGAATGTTCTATTCATTTTCTAAGTCACCAGCTGCTATCACTGACATCTGCGAATGTTTTATTCATTTTCTAAGTCACCAGCTGCTATCACTGATATCCGCGAATGAGTCACCAGCTGCAATCTCTGCTTTCCGCGAATGTTCTATTCATTTTCTGAGTCACTGCTGCTGTCACTGCTTTCCATTATAGCAGTGCACTGTACCCTTCTGCACTTGGTTTTTATGCCCTGACAACGGCAGCCTATGTAGCATGGAACCGCCTTCTTTGAGCAAGAACAGTTCTTCTAGCATCCCCTGACACATCCACACGATAGTGTCTTTTCCATCGATTCAGGCCAGGCTTGTTGTGTAGACACTGGAATTGGTTTCCCATCAGTCAAGGACCATCCGAACTCTGTACACGATGGAATGTTTGGCTTGGCGATGTGCGCATTCTTGTCAATGATGGTCGCATGAGCAGCTCTATTTAGGTGCAAGAGGAAAGCATCTTCTGTGAGAGGCAGCAGCTTCAGGAGAGTTGACTTGTTCAAGAACTTGTAGGCTCTCAATTTTTCAAGATCAGAATCTTCAAATTGGTCGCTTTTGGTGGTGTACACATCTATGGTCAGTTCCCGTGCCTGGGTGATGAGGTCGCCTGTTATGGCATTTGCCTGGTTGTCAACATAGTCTACCACTGCAGGTGTGTTTCGTTTCATGCTGCTCTTGAGCCATGCTTTCTTGCCGCTGAAGCATGGGTAGCTAGTTGGTATCTCTGCCACTCAGACTGCGCATGACACAGATTATTGTTAGTGGTGGACAACTCTACATTTTTGATTTCATAGGGAAGCATGAGTGCCGTAATAGTCCCCCATCTTTGTTCAAGGAAGACGGCAGTATGAGAAGTGGTACCAATGCTAGCCTGGTGAAGGTCTTAAAGAGGAAACCAAAGTGACATGTGTTTCCGATTTGCCTCAGGATGACAACAAAACAGCAGTTGTTGTTGATGCAATGTGCCCCATACGGCGCTGGTCATTTCACAAAGGGGAAACATTTGAAGCAATCGCCGAACGGTACACAAATCTGTTGCTGAAAGATGTTCCTGTTGGTACCGAGATCATACACTTTTGTTGCGACAGATACATTTGAGCCAGCCTGAAGTCTGCTGAGCAGGAACAGAGGTATACCCGATCCAAATTAGCCAAGGTATATGAAGTCAGTGGCAGTACACAGCTCCTGATCGACAGGAGTTTGTATCTGTATCAGCAACAAGGCGAACCTTCTGAGCTTCCTGTGTGAAAGGTGGTGTGAGAATGAACAGCGTGAACCTTCTCTTGGCCAAACTCATCTGTACCTTGGTGGCGGATTCAAAGAAGAAACAAAAAGTGTGCTCCTCACAGGAGGATCTGTGGTGGAAGTTCCGGCCCTTGAATCTACACAGCAGGAGGCTGATACACGGGTCATACTCCACACACTCTACAGTCTCAAGAATGATGGAGTCGACAGCGTTGTCATACATACCACGGTGCAACAAATCTCACGGATCTCTCAGAGATGTGGGTGAGGACAGCCCATAATGCATACCTACCTATCCATGATATGATTGTAGCACTGGGGCCATCACAGAAAATGAATATAACATTCACGGATATCAATGATAGCAGCTGGTGACTAAGAAAACGAATAGAACATTTGCGGATATCAGTGATAGCAGCTGGTGACTCAAGAAATGAATAGAAAATTCGCGGAAATCTGTGATATCAGTTGGCGAGTCAGAAATTGAAAAGATCATTCACAGAAAGCGGTAATACCATGTTTTGCCGAAACTACAATTTACCTTGTATGTTTTGTATAATACTAAAATGGTAATCATTTTAATACTGTTGTGGAGTCCACTGACAATAAGGCTTGGTCATGCCCCCCCCCCCCCCCCCCCCCCCCCCACCGGACCCCACCCTCCCTACTCCACAACTCTTATTGTGTCTGATTCATGGCACACTAACAAAGTAAATTTATTATGTTTTGATGCATTTTTGTATCAGTGAATGTAATTTTGAAGAGATCTAAAGAAATAATTACATGAACAGATTCAAATTCTTATGTATTTCTGTGTTAGTATTGCTTATGTTCTAGTATTGTTAGTGTTTTTAAATAGTTTATTTCATGGTAAACATATATCTAAAGTTATTTTGATGCACATTTAGTTTGTAATGATCAAAATATATCATTGTTTTTTAATTATTGGTACTATATTTGCTTTTTATACATAAACGCTCCATTAAAAATGTCACTTCCGTGTGTGACGCATCACGCTTTAACAACATTTTTCACAACAACCAAATATGCAATATGCTCAAATTTG
>JBAMJV010004313.1:0-77572 GCA_037951105.1 Echinarachnius parma
AGTGATCTGATATGTCCACAAAGTAATGTGTGAACATTTCATTAATTAATTGTACTTACTTTCTACACGGCATGAAATTATCCCGTAGACAATTTCATATCTGAACACTTCAATCGTAAATAGCTTTTGAACGAAATCGAAATTTGAAAAACCGAAACCTGTCCTGTGCTTTTTATTGTTAACACGAATATGATAAGGTATGGGAAAACCACTAGAGTTCCAAGTAAGTTTTGAGGATTTAGACAATGTTACTCAGTCCCTTTAATTACTTACATACCATTTATAGACTTAACACGACGGTAGTGACTTAGAACATCCTGATGCACAAGATTATAACGCATCACGCGCTTAATATTAAACTCGACATTTCATCCAGAGCCGGAAGCCGCGAGCCGAGAATTTAGGTAAATATTTAATGACGGTACTCACGAAACAAAACGAGCATGTTGTCATCGATAATGGGCCTACATCAATCACTACCCAATGTGGCGTACCCACTCGGCGCAGCCAGAGTCATGCCACACTCGAGAGAGGGGGGGGGGGGGGGGGTAAGAATTAAATCCCTATGAGGGGTGTATAGCCTGAAGCGATTATGTTTTTTTGTAGTTTTTTTTAGTTTACGGTATGTTCATTTTCCACAGAGAGAAAGAGGAATTATTTCATCGAGTATTTCCCAAGAGGGTAAGGGGGAGGGGGGGGGGGGGGGGGGGGGGTTGCCCCTTGCTCCCCTTTAGCCAAACAACTTGAACACTCTCCTAGTATAGACAGTAGATAATAGCAGTTTAGGGAATGTTAATACCATGTACATTGTTGAACATCAAATTAATATATATAAAAAACTATTTTGTATATACCTGTAGATAATGCTCGCTATTATAGACCTACAATTTGTTTGGTTGTAATATATAGCAAGAAAGACCTGCAAATGCATTACAATTCACTAATAACCTATTATTTTCCCTTTTGTATGCCAATACCCAACAAAATACAGTTTAATTCGGTTTTAATTAATAGGGGCACTTCAATTTGAATTACAAGCGCCAAGGCAATACCTTTTTGGGAGAGGAACATTATGCCTATTAATGCATGATGAATAATAATTATGACCTACTTATTGTTTTAATAACACGGGATCATCACATATACATTAAAATACATCGTTAATATAAAGCTTTTTTTTTGGTATTAAAATGGATAACAAAACGACTCATCAATTTGGGACTAATGACGCGAGACACTATAAAGGGCATCGAAGTGTATTAAAATGTATTAAGAATTAACTGAAGTGTATGAAAATGCATCATTATTATCTCTTGAAAATACATTAGCATAGTATACACTATACATAATATAGTCATAATTATGATATAGGTTTGTTTTAATAGCACGGTACGCCGCTTATAGTCTCCGACATTATGTGTGTTTTAATATCATAATTAACAGAAAATTGCTTCGCGCACTGTTGGTCGAGTAGTTCAAGGCAAAATGCACCAGACTAATTTAAAAACTCATTAGCGTAGTTGTGTATTTGAATATTTTGGAGGCCTAATGTGCAGTAAGCGTAAAATTTTGGTACATGTACATATTTTAATAACCACTAATCTTGCTCTGATAATGGGTTGATGGCGTACACAAATCACTCATATCCCAGTAACAATGAAAATGAAAAATTCGTTAAATTGTTTAATATTTTGATAAGTGTTCAACTGGAAGTGTTTATGGATATTATCCGATTTATTGTTGGCGCATTACAATAATGTTGGAAATTCAAATTAAACATTTTTATTTAGAGGTGTGATGTTTACTAATCAAATTCATTGGACAAATAATTTTTTTGGCACATCAGTATCTCATCGCGTATGGAATATCAGGTTAATTAAACAAAAAATACGCGGTTTGAAAGAGTTCGAATAATCAAGGGTTTGACAATCGGTGAGCTTTATAGGATTATAGTTATTGAACTTATTACACTAATGGATTAACGGACAATAACCAGATTGATAAGCATTGTATTATCATGTGATATTAATGATGAGTAGACTGACAAGTTTATTACGAAATTGGTGTGCGATATATTATTGCGAAGTTAATAAATGTTCGTAAAACCGCCCTCCACATCAATTCACATCACATCACATATTATGGGATATCAATAATATCAGTGTCATTTTTCATTATAAACAATCTGAAGTCTATTGACGATGCAGATCGACTATTAACATTAATTGCAAACATACGTTGTTTATAAGAGCTCAAATTTATACGGGGATTATTTACTGCTTTGTCTAAAAAATAGGATATGAGTTGTATTATTGGACACTGTCGTTAACGATGAGTGAAGCATGATTAATTTACGGTATAGGGGTGTGCGATATATTGTGATGTTAATCAATGCTTTTACACGGAATCTCATGATCAGCTACAACATCACATCGAATCTGGGATATCAATGTCAATATTCATTATAAACAATCAGGAGTTTATTGCCGATGCAGATAGACTATATTAATTGCAAACATACGAGGATTAAAAGATCTCAAATTAATGAGTGGCGTAGGCGTATAGTTACACTAATTGAAAAATGAATATGACTTATTATTTTAGGAGTCATTGAAGTGAACGTAAACATGTTATCCCGGAAGACGTGGACATAAAGCTTTGTCAATGAATGAAAGGAAATAATTACAATGCAAAACAAAAAGTGATCGTCGCATGCCGTATATCTTACTAGAGGCCTATACAGGGTGGCCCCCCAAAAAACGGAACGGGGCACTTCCCAAAATATAGTAACAAATGTATTATGTCCATCGGATAGGGTGTCTTTTCAAATGAACAACGATACCAAGAACAGTCAATTTGGTCGTGTAGTTTTTGGTTTAGGGCGCTGTGAGTGACACCATGTCAGGTTATCTTTTTTGTCAATGGGAAGTGCCCTGTTCCGTTTTGTTTGGGCCACCCTGTATAGCGCCACTCCGTGAAGCGTGAAACTATATATTATACAATACTGTTCAGATAGCTTCTTTAGCTCTTGCGCACCGAACTTCAAACCGCTTTTGCATGATTGCGAAGTTCGTAACTTTACATACATGTATACGGCTAATCCACTATGACTAATATAACTTTGATTGACTTTCTTTTCTTAGACAATGAGTTGAGGGGGCTACGCCAACTCTGCCCTGCCTTGGATAGGTACATCATGTACATTATGTACATGATGGTCACTTCTCCGCTGTACTAGTAGCTGTATGTCTAGAACAACAAAATGTTACAAAAATAACTATGGCCTCTCACTGACTGAAGTTTCTTATCCTCCGTCATTGGGTATTTGGGCATATAATTTCATGTACATTATTTTCGTTAGGAATTAGTGAACATTATTCTGTAATAATGTGTGCAGGCGAGACGACGCGGGTTGCGGGGCTTGTCATGTCCTGGCCTGGATACATAAATGATGGCCCCTGTATCCTCTGTATTAACTCTGTATTAACTGTATTAACTGTATTAACATGTTTTTAAAAATTAATATGCACTCTAACTGACCGAAGTTTATTATCCCCCTTCAGACGTTATTATAACATCGTTAATAATGGTGTATTTAGGAGGGTTTTACATGTACATGAAGAATGTTTCATAAATGCCAACAAACTTTAATTGAAAATTGAATTTATGCCGGCGAGACTTATCATTCCGTATATAGGCTTATATACGACAGGCGGGGGGGGGGGGGGGGGGTGGGGGGGGGGGCTACAGGTGTTAGCCCCATAGGAGTTTTGAAAATTGTACAATCGGACAATTTATACAATTGTCTGGGAATGTATCGCCCAATAACTATTGGACAGCGAGGAGAGAGGTGATAATTATATTAATTCGAAGACAAAAACGTTCCAAATCCGATTCGGCAGTATTTTACAGACAAGAAAAGGCCGCAGCTTCCTGTCTAAATTTAGCATGTGGGCAATTCCACGAAAAAGTGGACATGAACTCAAAAAAACAATTGGCTCTATTTCAAATCCTATTGATTTTGTCTGGATTATTTTTCCATACAACATGATCCTATGATTATATCTTTCAGTTCACATGATTTTTTTTATTCTCGGGTGTCTCCTTATAGGTGAAACGGAAACCATACATAAAACTCCACACATGGGACTACCCTGTGCAAATTTCAGGAAAATCCTTATATTTTCCAAATTTTCTGGTATTTTTATTATTTAAGGCACCAAATTTGATGACTGATAATCAAAGTACCTTTTCAGATTAAAATTAATCAAATCCTCCGGACAAACTGTAATGTCTGTGACACTGAAAAATGTAATGTCTGTGACGCTGAAAAATGTAATGTCCGTGACGCAACGTTTTGTTGTCTAGATCACATGGCCCGTTTCGCAAAATCCAACTTGGATTCAATTCATCATTGCCTTGTCTATAATTGAATACCTAAATCACCTTTGTGAGGTCTCAGAACTCACAGATTTTTGCAAAGATGTATATGGATGCAAAAAGCCATGTCCAAAAAATGTAATGTCCGTGACGGCGCACATTTTGCAGAATTTCTCAGTAACGAATTGGATAAATGTTCTGAAACTTTGTTTGCATACTTAACCAGGCTATTGCTTTGTAATCAAAATAAAAGTTAGACATTAGGTAGAGGTATGAATTAGTTGTGGCATTGGAAAGTCATGAAAATACTGTCTGTTTGTAATGTCCGTGACGCTGGAGTTGCCCATGTACGAACGCATTTATTTGTATTATGTTTTATGAATAAGAGGCAGTTTGATAGTAAACATTTTCGTCATCTATGTTTTATGTAGAAATTCCAACAATAGGTAGAAACCACCAAAAATATAGTTAACACATATAGGTAATAAAACAAAGTATTACATTGGATTTTCTTGACAGGATTAATAGCTATCTTTAAGAACAACAACAGAATGTTCCTGAAAGCGTTCCTCTCTGATCGTCAAATGTGTAAAATCATATTATTTGTATCTAGAAGGTAGGGGGCTACTGCTTACAAGTATAGTACTTTTTTGTAGCCTCCTATTTCAATATTTCAATATTTATCTGTATATCTGTCTATATGATTGATTGATACATGACTTGTATTATATATAATGTTATTGTCTTATGATTGAAATGAATAAAGACGAACTTGAACTTGAACTTGAAAGGTACATCATATCCACCATCTAATTTTCTCCCGAATTAATTTAAATGGCAACGAAAGTGGATTAATTATTCACGATTCGCCATGTTCACTTAAAACAAATCACGGGGATGTTGGTTACGTGCTCGGAAATTCTGTTTTCTTTTTTTTAAAGATAAGAACAAAATATCACTTCTGCCTAAAGTTTGTTTTTGTTTTGTTTTATTGTATTTATACGCGGTAAAAGGGCTTCGGCTAAAGGCGACTGTTTTCCAGGGAGGCCGTGAATTAAAGGGATCTAGTAACTTTGTTGACATGTGCAAAAAGTGATGAAGGGTTGATGCAATGTATATTGTTGTTATCTCATATGTCCACAGGGTATTGTGTGAAAATTTCAAGTCAAATGGACATTGCATGGCCAAGTAATGAGCGAAAATGCAAAGTGATATTCACTAACTCACTGCACTCACTTTGTACACGGTTTCAAAACTCCACCTGAGTTTTTTCTTATCTGAATACTTCAATCGTATGTATGTAACGAAAGGGAAATTTGAAAAACCGAAACCGGTCCCATGATTTTATTGTTAATACGAATACAACAAGGTATGAGGGAACCGCTATAATTAAAATTTTATTTTGAGGATTTGGACAAGGATTGTTACTAAGTCCCTTTAACCTAAAATAAACATGACGTGTGTGGGATATTAAGCACACAACGCCTTGTATTTGCCGTTAGCATGGTTAGATGAGTGATAAGGGGGATTTCAGAGAAAGACAACTTCGTTGCCCCAAGATCCACACAATCAGGCTAACTATCTCACAAGTCAAACATCCCCTCAAGAACTTGGGTTCATATGCATGGTCTCCCTCTGTTCCGCATCCACACATAACGCAACCACGTGACTGTTCACTAGGTTTTAACTATTATTACATGCGGCCAAGCGCCACTCCGTGATGCCGTGGTATACATTAGATCGGTTAAACTGAAGTTAGCGGAAACTATGTCTTAGCGAATCCTCGCACAATATTGGTTACGTCCGTAGATGTACAGTGGCTCCCGCTAACTTCAATTTTATGAACGCGTGCGCGCATAAGATCCTTTATTATAGCAATCGCTTGCGCTCTGAATTTATTCGATGCGCGTATTTAAATGAACGTCGCTCACAGCGCGTACAAATGAAATGCAGTGATTGACTCATCGAACTGTTGTCCCATGATAGAGATTTAGAGCGCAATACGGGTTTAGATGACACGGATATTGGAGATAATAATGCTCGGCTATTACATGTCTTTTACGTCTAGTTTAAAAGTTTAAAGGGACTTAGTAACATTGTCCAAATCCTCAAAATAAAATTTTAATTCTAGCGGTTCCCTCATACCTTGTTGTATTCGTATTAACAATAAAATCATGGGACCGGTGTCGGTTTTCAAATTTCCCTTTCGTTACAAAGATATGTACGATCGAAGTATTCAGATAAGAAAAACTCCCCCGGAGTTGTTCTTACCGTGTACAAAGTGAGTACAGTGAGTCAGTGAATATCACTTTGCATTTTCGCTCATTACTTGGCCATGCAATGTCCATTTGACTTGACATTTTCACACAATACCCTGTGGACATATGAGATAACAACAATATACATTGCATCAACCCTTCATCACTTTTTGCACATGTCAACAAAGTTACTAGATCCCTTTAAACCATAGTAATATACTTTTGAGTCATTTTGTATACATAATTCAAAGCATTGGTTCATACGATTACTGTATACTGTAATCATGGCTCATATCGGCTCCCGTTTGGAAGAATATCATTATGAAAGGGAAAAAATTCCCGCTAACTGAACTGTATGTAAAACATGGAACATTCACTACGAAACGCAATGTAGCAGAATGTTTGCAAAGATCACTGCCCGCAAATGCATGCTGGTGTATTAAACCATACAACTAGGCAACGAACAGAGAACGTACTTATTACAAACGCGTCGTATATTCATGGTAATGGACGACTTAACTTTACAAAGCTTCTTTTACCGGTTCTTTTGCATGAGTTCACTTCCTAAAATTTAGCAATGAAGCGAACAATGCAGACAGACGTAAGCTTTGAACTACTTTCAAAATGAAACATTTTGTAGACTGGTACGATGTTGAGGAAAATAATTTTGGCAAAAAGCCACTGTAATGTAAATGCAAATAAATTAACCATCCTTTCATACGTATTATGCGATGGAAAGGTAGCTGAATGTAAAACACGTATAATGTACATTTTTGTTTACCTATCACTCTTCCATGCAATGCAATCCTTCCCTATTAAAGGGATATACAGTAGTAACATTGTCCAAATCCACAAAACTTACTCAGAACCTTAATGGTTCTCTCATACCTTGTCGTATTCTTATTACCAATAGAAGCGGAACAGGTTTCGGTTTGTCGAATTCCCCTTTCGTTTAGTTTACGATTGAAATGTTCGGATTTTTAATTATCCACTGGAAAGTTATAACTGTGTACAAAGTCAGCGCAATGAATCTGCGAATATCACTTTGCATTTTCGCTCATTTTCGGCCATATAGCATCCATTTAACGTGAAATGTTCTCACATTACTTAGTGGATATGATCACAAACGCACACATTGTAAGTGACTCATTCACCACTTTTCACACATGTCAACAGAGCTACTAGATCCCTAGATAATACAAAAATATATTAATGAACCGAAATGGGTTAGAAGCCGCCGACCACTAGAAACATTATTTCAGGCTCTATAGCTAACACAGCATGGCGAAAATGGTAAAACAACCCTCGTCGGCACACATAAAATAGTAAGTCATCTTACTATACATAATTATTCAACAGATTATCGAATCATCGAATTAAATTTTGATCTTAATCATTTCACGTGCAACATAAACATGCATGTAACTAGCAATATTGCTTTCAATAATCTAATGCAGAATCATACAATAAAAAGCTAAACAACAGCTGTATATGAAAGCACTATAGATGATGGGTTACCATGGGAACGCGTGTCGCTCGCTAGCAGAGTTGGAGTATAAATTACGGGGATTACTACTTAATGATGCGGTATTGATCAGTGAAATGGGAGTTTGAGGGGCGCGGGGTATTGCCCCTTCACGGAAATGTTACCCCCTGCCGCCCCTGTGGAAGAAAATCATTATAAAGAAATACAGTCAAACATGTTTCAGTCACCATCCTAATAGCAGCCACCTGCCTATAGCGACCACTTATTTAGAATCCTATACATTGGGTGATTTCAAGTATGGTGTTTAGGGCTGGTGTTAGTGTTTATCAAACTGGTGTTTGTGTGTAATAAACACTAACACCGGCCTTAAACACCATACTTGAAATCACCCGTTGTGCATGTACTGTATAGAAACTGTCTATAGATACCACCTCTCTGGAGCACGGTGTAGAGTGGTCACTTTAATCTGGCTCCATTGTGGTAGTCACTATAGGCAGGTTTAATTATGTAAGTGGTAAGTGAGACTACTTCTCTGTCATGCCTTTTGAGGCCAAACTGCATGCCACGCCCTCACTATATAATAAACAGTTAGCAATTGGAAATGAGCTATAGAATAGTTCATTATTATCATTACTATAATGCCCGAGGTCCCCAACGGTACCCGCCCCCCCCCCCCCCCTTCCCCACACACATATTGTTTGGATTGTCGCTTGATGTGCCTCTGATATTGACAATCAAACATCAGTTTTAGAAAGTGGATACGATTAAACAAAGGCAACGACACAAATCTCGTTCATCTGCACCTGTGCGAGTGTGATGTACCGCGTGTCAGTTGTATTAAGCATAGTGCAATGAAATTAAGTGGGAGAGAAAAGGAGAAATTGCGAGAAGATGAACGGGTGAGAGAGCAGAGGGGGGTACGAGAGTAAAGATACGTATGCATCAATTTCTAATCATAATCTGGATTTTAACTGTTGGGCTAGTGTCATCTCGAATTTAGGCAATTTAGACAATTAACATGATTAATGAAAATGGGTTGAAGTTGATCTTCACAAAATATATGAAATTAGACGCGTGAATCAAACTGAGAATCTGAAACATTTCAAGTCATTATATTCAAGATTTCTTTTCTCATAATATTGCCCGATGATGTATTAAACATTTGTACGTATATCCCACTCCTAACATTACATACATCGTATCTCCGTTCATTTTCTCTCTCGATATATTCTTTATGTTATCTCTTATCACTCTTTATCATTGTCTGTATCTCCATCTCAATTACACATCCCTTTCCGGTCCCCTCATACCTCCCGCATTACTCGTTGCAAACAAGACACGCATTATAATTATGAAAAAAATGAAACAGGATTCTGTTACTGTAAGATGGATCATTATTGTATCTGCATCATCCTGCATCATTTCAAATTACAATTATACCCTAATAATTGTGTTGCCCAACAATTATCATGTTACATTGTAATAATGGACCTCCGGCGGGTTGGTTATCTATACCTATACATTATATATTTGTGATCCAATGCCGAAATTGATGTTGGTTTGTTAATGAATTAAGTGGTACTTACCACTATAGCTCATTATTTTATTCAGGAACGGCCTACATGTATATAATCATGTCCATTACGGGTCACACAATTATCGGATTGCGTAGCAGTGAAGTACCACAACCTTTTAAGAAACGAACTCGTTCAGAGATTGAAAAGTGAATAATTCTCGTTTCAATATTATGTTTTGTTTTGTTTTGGTTTGTTCTTGTTTTAGACTGCAGTAAAACTTCGTAAAATTTAAATAATCATAATAAAATTATATTGTTAATTTGTAATGTATATAAATATTATTTACATACGAAATATTTTTCTTTTTACAGTTTCGTTGTTGTTCATAATCTAAGTTCTACAAACGAATGAATATCTTAAAACTGGGTTATTTCGTGCATACCATAATTATTATTATCAAGAGGCAGGGAAGGTGCAAATTTGAAATATTATCTGTAATTTTAAGTGACATTATTACAAAATAATTTTATATTGCTAACTTATGCATTGCCCAAACCAGTTACTGCTGGTGATGATGTGACGTCGTGAAAATGCAATTCCTTTCCCCATAACAAGGCGCGAACAATTATCTCTTGTCAACGTGCGCCGATTATATTCATGTGTGACCATCAACGATCACCACATTTTTGTGCATTTTACAGTAAACTATTAAACATGTATCGATGAAGATGATGATGATGATGATGATGATGATGATGATGATGAGAAAATGGAGAAGAAGGAGGAGGAGGAGGATGATACAATTGCACTGATACAGTTGATGATGAGTAGGGAAGGGAGAAGAAGAAGGAGGATAAGGGAGGCGACAAGGAGAAGGAGCAGGGAGGATGGTAATCGTTCTGCAAGGTTCGATCAACCCGTAATTAACGATTTCCAAATTAAACACCGTTCTATATGGTAAAAAGTAACCCGAACACAAACTCTATCTTCTGTCTTCTTCTTCCTTGGTAGCGACCGCAATCAACTTGTTGATTATTATGTCACTTTGTAGGAGGTTGAAGTTGCACATAGTGGCTCCGTATGTCTCATCTCCTCAATCAGTTGGCCAGACGACGATTAAATTGTCCCAGTTCATACACTCAATGCTTCGGGAAATATAAAGCAACCATGCATGTAACTCCGGAACTCGCTCGTTCCTTGATGATGCTCGTTACAAAGCTCTGCAGGTAAATCAACATCCATATTATGTTGTGATGAAGCAACACGGGAGAAGATCAGAGATGTGGCAGGGATACCCATAAGAGGGGCGGGGGTGGGGGGCACGTAATATCATGACTTCGGCATTGTTTATTCCTTTATTCAATGCACCTCCCACACCAAGGGAGTGATAATATTAATAAGCAGTATATAGAGGGTGGGCAACTGCCCCCCTAGCCTTTTAGCAAGGCTTCGTGTATCAAGCAAGCAATGGCTGCGCTGCATGCAGGATCAGGAACGACTGAACGCGTGATGGAGACTATCTGGCGAGTGGTGAAGTCAGGCGCGTGTCTCGGCAAATGATTGTGCAGGGTAGTCGCGCTGTCCAGTCGTTCCTGCATAATGCATACTATACCGTGCATTCAACTCAGCTCAGACGAGACAGGCCTTGTCAAGAGGCTACTGCCCCCCTGGACCCGTACTGCCTTAGCGACGCGGCTAAAAGCAACATTAGGAAGGACGAATGAGTGTAGTGGGTAAAGTGGTGGATAGAGTTACTCCGACAACAAACAAGAGCCACTCCTATGACCGGGGTTCTATTTACTCATGGTTTATAGAGTATGGATAAATGTACAAGTCTCCAAGCTAAAAACATCAACGATTCGACTTGTTCGATGTTTGCAGAAACATGAGAAAGCGGGGCGTCCCACAACCAAACGTATTTAAATTGTTGAAGTAACATGCAGGCCAATACAGGTTGCTACAGACAGAGTGGCGATCTATGGGGCTCGTTTCATTAAAGGGTCTTTCTTAGCCATGTACGGTTTTTTTAGGCGTGGAGCTAGGCTGCAATTATCTCCGTGTTTCGCACAGAGCGTCCATAGCCCTTTGGAAATTCAAAAGCTGTAGGATCTTAACGCGGAGATAATTGCACCCTATAGCTCCGCGCCAGGCAACGTATACTATAGCTAAGACCCTTCATGATAAAAGCCCCAGCGTTAACTTATTCAAATCGGTAACCAGCCGTTTTGAGGGTCCAGGAAAATTTAATAACAGAAGACACACACCGTCCACGCCACGTCTATCAACCAGCACCCAGACTCAAGTCAGTCGAGGCCGATTCCACATGTTGAATCGGCTCCGACTGAGCAAAACCGACTTTATCATGACTTCAAACCAGTCGGATCGGATCGAGTCGGCTCTGTCTGCGCCAGGCTTAAGGCGCACTGACGACCGCCATCACGAGAAGCCTCCCATTAACTAACATGACTAACAGCGTGTTCACACACAAACATTTTCATCCCTTAATCATGACTAAAGAGTCATGACTAACGATACGACGTATCGTTAGTCATGATTAAACCAAACTACCTCTTACGTTCACACACAAAGCCAAGATTCCACAACAGCTGGCTTCCAGGTGCACCGAACATCGTATAAGTGCGCAGTTTGCTACTGCGCAGTGTGTTGTCCTGTTCGCGCGAACGTTCACGTTAAGCCACGCCCAGTTAGTTACGAGTCGTATAGCTAATCATGATTAAGCGAGCGACCGTTGTTCACACACGAAAAGAGCGTGATTCTATAGTCAGCTCTCGTACGAAACGACGATAAAACCCGTGTTTCGTTAGTCATGACTAACGATACGTCGTTTCGTTAGTCAGCGTTCAGACACACGAATTTCATCGAATCAGCAGCTGATTCTATAGTCAGCTGCTGATTCTTTAGTTATGATTAAGGGATGAAGTTTTTGTGTGTGAACACGGGGTCTAGAAGTGCTGCCCCCTGGACACAGGCAGGGTAGATCATTTAGAGACTGATTGCATTCCCCCAGTAGTTTACGCACAGAGATGAGAGGATGTGTCAAGAAGTGTTCTAGTATGGAGTTCAGAGATCCACTATTCTTACAAAACCAACCAAGATACAACAATGATAAGTAAATCAAAATATGAGTACGCTGTAATATAAAAAAATAAATCAAAGCGTAAACAAAATATAACAGTAAAACGCGTTCAAAAATTAACCAAACAGCGACTAAAATATATATTGCGATAAAATATAATATCGATGAATCAAGTTATGGCAACAATACATTTCGCAAAACAAAAAAAATTGAATAAACCAAAATGCGATAAAAAAAATATACTAGTAACTAAAGATGCGAGAAAATAAGTTATGTAAAGTATTATGCGACTGAAAGTCTTGGCAGCCTTCCATGTTCATCAATGACACTTCTCAATTCAAACAGTCAGTCCCAACCATCTCTCATTAATCCGCCGCTGCATTAATGACAGTCTGGCAAAGCTGAGAAGTAACATGGGAAGGCAGGGTCATCTCCAACGTCCCCCAAAGGAGTGTGGGGGAAATGGGTTTAACTATACTAAATAAATAAATAAACACTTCTAAAGCGCAATTATCTAAAGATTCATCCTCAAGGCGCGGCTAACATCACATTAATGATTTACGGGGAACATACTCAGCCTCTTTACCAATCTTTAACCCCTTCTTTCTCCTCTCTCTCTATTCCCCCCCCCCCCCCCCCCCCCCCATGGACTGACTCCCGACTATACACCAGTGATTAGTGTATGCTCCATCGGCCCGCCCGCAGGATGCATGATTATGTTTTGAAAAGGGGGGAACATTATTGGGTCCACATGTGCTCACAATGTTGAGGGTCCATCTCAAAGCTGTGAATAAAATTAGCTTTGAGGGATTCGGACGCTTGGTTTGAACGTTGTAATTTCTATCTGATACAGGGCCCTCTTGTAAAGTAGGCCTTTATGGCACTGAACGGGACTACCCTGTGTTTTTAAAGAAGACTGAATAAATTAAATAAATAAATCATCTCACAGCAAATTTGGTGTCAAGCATTAACAGTAAGGACGCATGGTTTATGGGAAATTAAATCTCGGTAGCGTCTAACGAACACCAGTTGAAACATATACTGTTTAATGGGTGTACCGAAGAGTACCGAAGAAATAACATCACATTTTGTTAATGACACAGCAAGCAAATTGTTCCAGTGATCTGGGATTTGAATAGTGGTTTGGAGCTGGTTAACCCCCTTCATCGTTATAGCATCCACCGTGTTGCATTTGCTAGCTTGCATGACATTGTTCAGAACTTATGTTTGTGTTTTATTGTGTATTGTCTGTTTGTAAATTTGTTGAAAATGTGTAAATCGTATCAAAATATCAAACTAAAATCAAGCGAAATTGAACCAAACCATTGCAAAAGTAAAGCTGTGACATCCCATGTCGGCGCTCAACCTGTATGATTATGTGTCAAACATCGGCGCAATTTAACCCACACCATGCAGTGTGGACGCAGGGAAAGGGGAACGGTGTCACAGCGCGGCGCGACGCGGCTGTATGACAATCTGGCTGGGCTTGTAGCCCGAGGCGTCGACGAGGTGAGGCGCTATATCAGAGGGGCAAAGAGTCTGAAGCCGACAGAGAAAAGCTCGATTTCACACTTTAAGGGATCTAGTTATATTGTCAAAATTAATCCTCAAAACTAACGTGGAACTCTAACGCTTTTCACATATATATCTCATTGTATTTCTATTACGAATACAAGCATGGAACAGCAATCGGTTTTCCAATCTTCTATTCCATTATTTATAATTATCTCCTGGATATCTATAAATGTGTAAAAAGTCAACGTTATGAGTAAGTTTGCGAATATCACTTTGCATTTTCGCTCATTTCTCGGTCTTATGACATTCATGACTCAGTGGACATATCAGATCACAGAAATTCACATTTAAGCAACCATTTGCCAGTTTGTTAACACGTCAACAAAGTCACTAGATCCCTTTAATATTATTTATGACGTCAAAATTGCAATCTCTACCAAGACGTGCCCACGGCATGACAAGAAGAATGGGTGCTCCATTCAATTGCATGGAGGCGACATAGACCTGCATGATCCGTTCTTTTTGTTGTCATCCATAACAAAAATAATCCGCCTTAAAAGTCACCCAAGTCGCACAACGTCTAACTCCAACTCTACATTCATGCATGACGCATAAATGTAACCTCAGTGTGTGTATACATGACCGTGGCAATGAGACGGTTAACCCGTTCAGGGCCCCGTTGCAGAAAGAGATACAATCGATTGTAAGTTGCAATTAATCGTAAATCAGATCACGTGTTCTAGATGCGCAAATCTGATTGGTTGAAACGCGTAATTTCCTGACTTACGATCAATCGTAACTTACAATCGATTCTATCTCTTTATGCATGCAACGAGGCCCTGGTCATTATAATAGTGTGCAGTTGCACAATCTTCACTTTCCGGGGAGCATCCTAATCCGTCCATGCCAATTGCATAAACGTGTCTCACCCAGAATCGGTATTGTGAGACAGCTTTCAAGATATGTTTAATTAGTATAACATGAAAAAACGTCGACGCTGACTTCAAAAGGTGTATTTTAATACTGCGATGGGTGTGAAAACAAGACGCGAATATATGTTTAGCGTTTGTCAGCGGCTGGATATCATGTATACACGAAGGAACGAGGCGGGTTTATAATAATGTCGCTCTGTCATTTTCCAGTCTAGTGGCGTAGCTAGGAAGGCAAAGGGGGAGGGGGGGGGGGGGGGGGGGGTAGCCGAGTGTGAGAAATGTTATCTTTGTCTGCATGTGTTAGCTTGCCCCTCCCTAATGAATAACAAAGATAGATAGATACATACCATGAATAAATATATACAAAAACAGATCAATAGATGATGAAACAAATTAATAATTAAAATGAATATATAGATGGTCGATTCCAACGAAAAGTGTACACGGCATGTTCAGACCTATTTGATTTTTTTGAAAGGTCCTACAATCTCGATTTTTCTTTGAGCAGATGCATCTTGGCAAGACCTTTCGCGCCATACAAAATGTGTGACCATTGCATTTATATTTTTTTCTACAGGAACAAAAAACATGCTATTTTTGACCACTTTTGAAAAAAATCTCTTAACGTTTTTTTGAGCGGTTAAAATCTTAGAATGAAGACTTGATACGAATTGGTTTATTTTTACATGGGAAGTTGTTGCATATGTCAGGACTCATTATATGAGTTTTTTTAACTAACTGGCAATCATGTGATTTTTGGTGATTTTTTACCTAGTGGTAAATTTTAAGCGTTGCCTATACGAATACATTTTTTAGCACTCATAACCTTATTGAAAAATTCATCACACGATTGAAAATGTGTGCTCAACTTAAACCCTCATGTGTCTGCTATTGAAATGCATTATCAAAAATCCTAGTGTTTTTATTGTATAGCCGTCAGAAATGTCAAAAGCTGAAAAGGCCCGTTTGGTAAAAAAAATGGCATTACCTACGTATACACTTCATCATGTCGTAGCTTCAATATGTATGTAGATTAGTGAGAGATAACTTAGTAACAGATGGAATATAGCATAACGCTAATATGTGCAAGGATTTATCGTTTTCAAATAATGATTTTAGGAGATATTCAACAAAATGTGTTGCATTCGTAAGTAACTTTTAACAAATTAAACGTTACTTACGAATACAAACATGACATAGGGAGTTTGATTCCTGTGCTGAAATTATTTCAAACGGCAAAATCACGTAGATATTTTGGCTATTTGAAGAAAATGAGCGTGTTATGGTATGAAACAAATTTCCTTTTCATGCGTTATAATGTTCATATTTTTGGGGCATTTAGATTACGAGCACACCAGGTTAAAAAAGTTACTTTTTTTGCCTCATTTATCATTAAACGATCTTCTCCTCCTTGTTAAACAAGCGTAATCATCATATTAATAAATGAATGTATATGTGTATGATTCGAAGGCATCCTTTGGCAATATATTAAAATCAAAATAACGATAGTCAATGCTTTAATAAGAACATTAATGTGGCATTTTATCATGGGGATACTCTGTATTCGTAGGTAAAATGTACTCGTAGGTAACAAGAAAAAAGTAAACTTTCGGATATTAAAGCCCATTTGTATGTCACAATCAACCTGATAAGTGTGCGCTTTCTAAATCCGACCAGATGCTATCATCATCTAGAGTTTCGACTGAAAATATGATTTATTTTGTTTACAAAGTTCCGAATACACAAAAATAATGATGTCATCATTGATTTTTTTAATCGGTTAATACAAAAAAGTGTTTAAAAACCACATGCATCTGATGGCCCACTATCTGCATCAAGATTATCAACCCATTCGACCCAAAAAAGCAATTGCGGTTGTTCGAATTGCATTTTGGTATTTTTGTCTATGAAATTTTCCTTGTAAAAACATATATCATGGAGTCTGTGTAGCCTACATGGTATCTACGTTGACGTATGCACTATGATTTTGGGCGAACAGTTGTATATAAACCACATGATAAGTCGACGTAATCGATTACTTTCATTCGTATTCCAATCACACGAGAGATTGAATCAGATATGGCTCTTTATAAAGTGGGTAAAATACCGAAGAACACACCATTTTATGTCTTAATATACTATATAAAGATGGTAAGAATGATATGTATAAAATGGCGCTTCATGTAATACATTGGCTCAATTTTGTTAAATTATTTATCTCACAATACACCCTTACCCCCTCCGAAAATTTGAATTGAAAAACAATCAATATGTTTCGCCTAACTTCCAGCTATACATGTACCTTATCCCAACCGTTCTCCCATTATTTCAGATATATACTTTTTGTATCTTGGGTAGATAGAAAATTCGATTATTTTTTGTAATATCGCAATTGTGTTTTAGTTAGTATATCTATAAGATGATACAACTTATTAGCATTTTCTTTATTTAATATTTATATCACATATAACAAGAGCATGTACACTGAAATATTGATACTGTTAAACAGGTTATGATTGCTATAAAGATTTATTTAACGGCCATTTTTGTTGTTAAAAAGTAAAATAACGTAATTGAAAACAATGATGATGCCGTGCTGTGATGTTTTCATATGCTGCCGTTTGATTGTATTAATATTATTGCAGCATTACATAATGTACACATACATCTCCAAGAATAACTTCGTTTATAATATTCTTGATAAATGTAGCACATAATAAGATTAACCTTATATTTTAGCACAATACAATAATATACTGTAAGACACAAAACTGGAAACAATACGAGTTAATCTTAGAAACATTCTAATTAAATTGGAGGGTTCGAATCAAACTAAGTAAGCTGTTGGGATATGCAGGATTGGCCAATGTGTTTCATAAATATTCAACCCTTTAAGAACATGATAAGAGCGCTGTATGAACTGTTTTTTAGAAATCTCAAATGATCCTTTATTGCATTTATCAAACAGATAATATATTACCACTCATCGTTTGAGCAATCGTTTCAAATGTATGTTTGTCATTTTATGTGCACGCTGATGTACACATTATACAGTGATTCACCCAAATATCAAAACAAATATAGCCTATGCCCTTTCTTTCTCAAATTCGTGTTTTTATAGCTATGTCAGGAACAGTATATATTTACAGACCATAGGTATACAGGTTGTTTTTCGTATAGTCAAAATACAGTAATTAACTACAGGTATCTTTGGATATATGAACAAAATAATGTTACCTACGAACAAACTATAATATTCGTTTCTGTATTACCCAAATGTATCGTATCCCTAGAAATTCCAGATTAAACATTTTCTTACATAATGTTTGCAATATCAATGATGTGGATACTATCGATCAACATTAGGAATTCAAATCTATAGTCAGGTTTAAATGTCCAAATGTTCACATTGAATATATATTTTGTTTTGAGGACACCACTTATGGTGTCAGTGTAAATTTTTAAGAAGTATTTTTACACCCAATTGATTGTAAGCACATTTGTATGATCGTATCTCACTTAGAACTGACAAGGGACCCCCATATTTCGTGACAGTCACTGTGAATAAAAGGTTTTTGTTGCCTACGTATAAAGTAAATTACATGTTGCCTACGAATACTTATTTTTCACGTACATTGTATATGTGTCATATTTTTGCGCAAAAACCTAAATTTGATATTTTTGGAAAGGGTATTTCCCACTCTTTAAGATAGTGGAAAATAATTCTGATTCACATATTATTAAAGAGATTATGAAAAGTGATACAACCTCATGTTTTTAAGACAGGAAAATCTCAACACACTAATAAAACATTCGAACTTGAAAATTTATAACAGAGTGATGTTTAAAACACAATATGTGAATGTATTCCATGATTAGCATCTTATAGATGAAATAAAAGCAAATGTTTGCATGAAGCAGATTGATTTGGAGTTCCATAATCACATTTATAAAGTAATTCATCTGCATTCGTAGGCAATGTTAGGAAATGTACCATTAACTTCTCAAGGCCATTACCTGGCCGTTCGGAGAGATTAGTGATGGCACTTTTTGTCTAGTTATGGTTGACATGTCTACTTAACATGTGCAAAAGGATTAAAAAATCAAAGCAGTTTGAAATTCGAACCTAACAATCTGGCCGTGTACACTTTTCGTTGGAATCGACCAGATACGTACTAATTATACATGCATAGCACTATACCAATCCTGCCTATGCCAGTCATGTATCTCCTCCCCACCAATCACACCCTCTAGCTAAGCCCCTACGAGTGAGTATGCTGTATTCAGATAAAACACCTGCTTATACCCTGTACATATTTTCCTATCTTCTTCTTAATTCGTAAAGAGAAGGTCATAAATCAAGTACAGACATTATACAGTTGAGACATAAAAACGAAATAATGTTCTGGGGACGTTGACTATAAACACATTTTGCCATGCTTATTGGTAATTGTGTTATAATATGCAGGTATGCTGCATTTATATAAAACACGTGTAAAGCTGGAGATGTTTTTCCAGCGGGGTGTTTCACAAAGATCCTAAGTTGAACTTAACTCTAAGTTGGACTTAAAAAGTATGGAAAGCCACTAGTTTCTTTGAAAAATTGTTGTAAACGTCCTTTTTCAAAAGCATAATGTTGATTCAAATCATTATTTTCAAGGACGTTTCATATTCTTGACGCAACATTTATGAAAAGTCTAATATGCTTTCATTTTTACTTTTAAAATATATTTTATTCCAAGGATATAGATGGCTTTCCATAATTTTTAAGTCCAACTTAGAGTTAAGTTCAACTTAGGATCTTTGTGAAACACCCCCTGCTCTTCTAATTATGTTGAGACAACATCAAAAGGTCATCAGTTAAAAAAAAAAAAAAAATGGTTACGTACACAAACTACATAGATATTGTTGAGGGGGAAAGACCGAGATCAAATTATGGGGAATTTTTAAAAACATTTATATTGATTTGTATCTCGTGATGTTTTTATTCTAAATTCGAATGTGTGTGCTGTATGTAGATTCAACACCTGTCGTAGCCCGGGGTGTTTACTCACCTTCGATATACAGATAGTAACATACTGTTCATATAATCATTTTTTTAAAGAAAGAGATTGTGCTTTGGGTATGATCTCTCGAATAATTGTATTGATTATTATCTTGTAATTATATTATCTTGTTTGGCGGGTATATAGTGCTAAACATAATATGCCATACGCCATCCTGAACATACCGAGGGACGCTTTCCCTCCCATACCTCTACAAATGTTCAAGCCGAAGTCATAAATAAAAGGCATCCTTATCAGAGTATAAATAAACGAGATGATGTTATGGGTTTGTTTTCTATAAACACATTTTCCATGTTTATAACCACCTTGTATATTTGGCGGGTATTGAGATCAAGGAACACACACGTGCACCATGGATAATGTTTCCTCATCTACGTCTGATGTCGTGTAGACAGAGTCATGAATAAATATGATTAGATACACACAAACCATACTACTGTTCAGATACTAAATAATTAAGATACTCGTCTGAGGCTCCTGTTTAAAAACTCCTAGGAACCTATGCTGGATTTAAACAAAAATGTCAACCTGCGTGATGTTTTCCTAGTTTTAGTTCGTGAAAACGAGATCATTAACTAATATGGTTATATGTTCAGAATCTGATACTAAATAAACATTGTAAACAAGATAAAATGTCTGGGTCTTCTTTTCTTCTTTTTTGATTTTTGTTTTACATAAAACACACTTTGCCCTTTTATCTAAAGTTCCATAAAGTGCCTCATCTTGTTACTATAATCAAAGCAGGTGCGCTGTACTTTGATAAAACAAGTCACGTTTAGGGATTTCCCCCTCCGAGTAATTAATATTCTCAACACGATACCATAAATAAAACATCCACACACCCTGTTGACTTTCGTAACAATCGAGACAAGTATGATGTTTTGTTTGGTGTTTTTACAAACAAGTTTGTAATGTTGGTTAACTTGTTATGCTGCTCTTACGCAGTTGTGAATATCCTTGCGAATGAGCTTAATAATCGCAATGATCACAAGGCATAGTCGTATACCAAGGATTTTTTCAAGGGGGTGTTTTAGCTTTATTTAATGGCGCAGTTGGGGTGTGTTTGTATGCCTAATACAATTTTGTTTCGCTAAAGGGGGTGTTTAACACCCCCCAAACACCCCCCCCCCCCCTGGGAACGTCCGTGTCACAAGGTCACCCATCTGAGCGTGGTCGGACTGATTGGGGGGGGGGGGGGGGGTACACGAAAAATGATTGAAGGCACACTTTACGTATTTCATTTTCAAAAAACGTCCCCTTTAATACATGTTTCTTATTGTTTTTTTCTTCAAATTATTGCGGGGAACACGTGTGCGCCCCCCCCCCCCCCCCCCCCCCCGTCGCTACACCACTACACACATGAATGTTTACGAATACCTAGTCTACGAATGTCAGGCGATCACCTTTATGATGATTGTGATCATTGCGAATTGGTGGCGAATGCATATGATTCGTAAGGCCATTTTCAAGGACATTCGTCACTTTGTGAGAGCAGCATTATGGTATTATTTGTTTGTGGTAATGCTGATTTAGATTATACAATAAAGACCTTGTCTCTTGTGAGGCCTACTGCGTTTTCTATCTTTCCTCTGAGTTCGTAAAGACGCGTTCGTGAATAAATATGGTTACGAACATATATTTCATACTGTTCAAATAAACAAGATAATGTTTTCTGGTTGATTTATATTATAAGCACGTTTGTAATTATCTTGTTTTTGTATGCTGTATTCACCCCAAGAGTATTTTCCAATTTCCAATCTATACTTCTATAAGTTCATAAAGAGACACGGTGCTCTATATTATTATGCAATATTACTTTTACTAATATTTTGATCTGGAATTAGCTCAAACTGTTACATCATAATTATGCTCATAAAGGTCATGACGTCACAAGAGAGCGATGTGACAATTAAGTTAAATTGTGTGCGATTTGATCATGCGATTTTAAGATTAGAGGTGCATACATATGGCTCAGTGTAAATACCTCTTACGTAATCAAACATTAAATGACATTGTTCATAATCAAGGCTTAATATTCAATATACATGTATATACACTCTATAAACTAATTAATCGTTTTCCCCCCTGTGTATGAACTTTAACAATGTCTTTGTAAACTCGAACACCCACGTCCAACGTATGTGTGTATGCCTAATTTACAGCGTATTGTGAATCATAGTGGTCCTCGGACAATCATACTTCATTTGGTATTGTTCACTACATAATCACTGATATACTGGCAAATGCAATGATTAAAAAGAGTGGTGTGCCCTCTAAAACAGCTACATCACCAACGTCTTTTGTCGCGCATTTCTGGGCAAAATGTCCCGCTGTTTGAAATCATACTGCCCTTTTATAACTAAATAAATCACCATGATATACAAAATATACAAATACAAGCAACAACAAATAATCATTCCAGCTCGGTTTACACCGTCACTAACGCCTATACCACTGGTCTCATCATGTTCTGTATGGCTGAAATCATGGGCGTATAATTAGGGGAATATTTTTCTCAGGGGGGAGTTAGGTCTTTTGCCCGAATAATCCTTCCTATTTTTCACTTGTCAAGCAAAAAAAAAAGAAGAAAAAAAAGGTCTTTGCCTCTTTGATGGACATAAGCGATGTTAGCGCATAGAGAGTCATTTTGTCTATTATGCGCTATTATATAAATATACATTAGTATTTGTTATGGTTTAGTCCAAACATAACACCATTTTGCCCGAAAGTGACGTTATATTGCCCCAAAAATTACACTGCCTTTGTCCGAATGTAACGTTAGACTGTCCGAATCTGACTTGTGTTTGCCCGAATACGACATGGATTTACCCAATTATGACACGGTTTTGCTCGAATATGACATTTTACCCGAATTTTATGTGCTTTTTGCCCGTATGATGCCGTTTTTAAAACTCCCGGGGGTGGGGGGGGGGAGCTGGGGGCTGCAGCCCCCCCCCCCCCCCCCTTCCTAAGTCTATGGCTGAGATGAAGCTAGTGATGAGTCATGCGATGGAGACAGTGTGTGGGTGAGATATCAAGGATACCAGCCTGCATGTTGATTCATCCATCCTAGATGTATTATGAAGATCACATTCTTACATTATTTAAAAACTCGATTCAATGTTTGATCAGTAGCAAAATAGTAGCCTATTCTCTTTCTACATTATTCTGTAATTATAAACTAAAAGTCTAAAACTATCTTTTATTCATATTTACATTGATTTCTGGACTATTCACATTTATATTGATTTCTGTATTATATTGAAGAATTTACAAATATTGTAAGAGCCTCACTATACAACATTTCGTATGCAACAATCAAATGCAACAATGCTCATGCATAATTCCATTAATACATTCATATAGAAGTTCTTTAGTGGTCATCAGACTCAAGCTTAGTTGCTGAAACTAAGCAGGCAATGTGAATGGATTTACCACAATATGTACTAAGTCATAATGCATTGTTGTTGACTGCAAGGCTGACCACGCATGCATTATACACGATACATGAATCAATAAGATTAACAACGATTTTATGAATATGGTCGATTCCAACTTAAAGGGATTGAGTAACTTTGTTCACATGTGCAGAAATGACGACGGGTTGATAACATTTGTATTTCCGATATATGATATATGCATGGGTCAACTGAGCGATGTGTGAAAATGCCATGGTAAATTAATGTCAGTTGACCGAGTTTTGAGCGAAAGTGATATTTGCTAGCTCGTTGCACTAAATGTGTACACATGGATACACAGGACAAAACTGAAGACTTAATCATAAATATCTTTATAGGAAAGAGAAATTCGGAAAACCGATACCCGTTCCGTGCTCATATTGGTAATACGAATACAACGAGTTTTGTGAGCACGGCTTGGGTTCTATTAAGTTAGTTTTGTGGATTTTGACAATGTTACTAAATCCCTTTAATATTGTACTGCAGCAATCCATCGCGCGTAGTCAGCAAAATCCAACTCGTGATGATGCCCTGTAATATGACGTAATACTATCCACCCCATAAGTTGCGATTCTGAGTTAACAACAAACGGAAGAGAAAGGCTTATCATTTTATCGGTCTACATCGCGCGCTACTTCCACATCTACGGTAGATCAGAGATCCTAACTATACATTCACGGACCGACTAGTCAACATTAGATCAGAGATCATAACTAGTACATTCACGGACCGACTAGTCAACATTAGATCAGAGATCATAACTAGTACATTCACGGACCGACTATAACATTAGATCAGAGATCATAACTATATAGTACATTCACGGACCGACTAGTCACGGTAGATCAGAGATCATAACTAGTATACATTCACGGACCGACTAGTCAACATTAGATCAGAGATCCTAACTAGTACATTCACGGACCGACTAGTCACGGTAGATCAGAGATCATAACTAGTACATTCACGGACCGACTAGTCAACATTAGATTAGAGATCATAACTAGTACATTCACGAACCGACTAGTCAACATTAGATCAGAGATCATAACTAGTACATTCACGGACCGACTAGTCACGGTAGATCAGAGATCATAACTAGTACATTCACGGACCGACTAGTCAACATTAGATCAGAGATCATAACTAGTACATTCACGGACCGACTAGTCAACATAGATCAGAGATCATAACTAGTACATTCACGGACCGACTAGTCAACATTAGATCAGAGATCATAATTAGTACATTCACGGACCGACTAGTCAACATTAGATCAGAGATCATAACTAGTACATTCACGGACCGACTAGTCACGGTAGATCAGAGATCATAACTAGTACATTCACGGACCGACTAGTCAACATTAGATCAGAGATCATAATACATTCACGGACCGACTAGTCAACATTAGATCAGAGATCATAACTAGTACATTCACGGACCGACTAGTCAACATTAGATTAGAGATCATAACTAGTACATTCACGGACCGACTAGTCAACATTAGATCAGAGATCATAACTAGTACATTCACGGACCGACTAGTCAACATTAGATCAGAGATCATAACTAGTATCACGGACCGACTAGTCACGGTAGATCAGAGATCATAACTAGTACATTCACAGACCGACTATAACATTAGATCAGAGATCATAACTATATAGTACATTCACGGACCGACTAGTCACGGTAGATCAGAGATCATAACTAGTACATTCACGGACCGACTATAGTCACGGTAGATCAGAGATCATAACTATACATTAGGCGGTCGCACGGTAGTCAACATTATTCAAATGTTTTGCGTACCCTACTAACAAATGTTGTTCTGGGCAACCAGGCCCCATATTCATGAAACCCGGCTAGCTTAGTTCCTTGCCAAGTGTATTTTTGATGTAGCAGTTTATTGAGCAACAAACAGTTTTCCTAGTCCCCAACTAGGGTCAACTGGGTAAGCCTTAGGTACCCATTCAGTTAACCTTCGTTAGCAACTAAAAGATCTTGCGTATAATTATTAGCCCGTCATCCAAAAAAGACTTAGCAAGGAACTAAAAGCTAGCGGGCTTTCATGAATATGGGCCCTGAACACTTGCCCGAGGTTTGCCCGACATAGCAACAACTGGTTTATGCAAAGAATAGACTAAGGCTTATTGAATGGTATTGATTAATAACATTATAAGGGTAGTTTTTCTCGCGGGATCGAACTCTGCTGAATAGAAATATAAATCAAAAGAAATAAGGTCATTGTTAATGTGATTATCATGATAGGGAATTGATTAAAATATTACCAAATTGGCATTACACATAATTAAAATGATTATAAATAGCCTTCTTAGCACATTCGCTCGGTCATAAATGTGTGGATGCCTGACATATGTGACGTCACAGTTTGATGATCTATACCGGTGTACTGACGGATCACATATAAATGGGAATAGCAATCGTTAACAGTGCTTTTTAAACGGGCAACTATAATCCTCTAATCCCTTTCAACGTTGCATTTAATGGTCAACCCTCTTAATCCGTCTCAGTGTGCACAAGTCAAATATACCGTAAAACATGTATACAATTATCATTGTTATACCTTTTTTTAATTGTTATTATACATCAATAAATTAATATAATTTAATCATAATTGGTATACCTTGTTCCATTTATAATAATTACGAAGATTTAACAAAAAATGTGTTTGCTGAATGGTACTTAGGACACTTGATTTCAGAAATACTTCCGTAAATCTTAGGTAAATGCGTTTCTTTTGAAGAAACTAGAATCTTTTGTCATGGTTGTGTGAAAGGAAAAGTGGAGACAAATTTGTCACTGTCAAACATCGATGCGTATTTACAAACACAGTGTTTAACACACATTTTTACACATAAATTGCACTTCGTATAATTTATAAAGGTCTAGAGGCATTAATGACTAAAGGAATCTAGTAACATGTCCAAACCCACAAAACTTCGACAAAAATCTATTGGTTCTCTCATGCCTTGTATTCCTATTCATGTATTACCAATAGAATAGAAGCATGGATCAGGGTTTTTTTTCTCTCGAATTTCTCTTTCGTTAGAGAGATATTTACGATTAAAGTGTTCATATTTTAAACTGGATATTCATAACTGTGTACAAAGTAAGTGCAATGAGTTAGCAGATATCACTTTGCAATTTCGCTCGGCCATATAACATCCCTTTAATGTGAAATTTTCACGCAATACTCAGAGGACATATCAGATCACAACACTTACAGAGTTACTAGATCCCTTTAAAGGTAAAACACGATTTGCACACATGATTTACTAGCTGCCAAAGCCTATATAGTAAACGAAAATGTCCGAATGGTGATGATCTATTTATGTTGGATAGCACCTGCGATCTGTCACGATTGTCTGAAGACCTCGGGGCCTTCGCTAATGATCGGTGGCGAATATAGGGGTTCACGAGTGGGGGCGGGTGGGGGCACACACTAGTACTATTATACGCTGAATTGTATTTATACAATATTTATTACCAAAGATCATCGACACACAAATTTTCGAGTAGGAGAGTTAGCAACCCCACCATCATCATGTATCTCATGTCTATAGTTTGATTAAGTGTAGTTATCTTTGCTAAGTTCGCTCGACGTGCGGATCTCCGATACCAGCGGAGGAAGGGGGATGAAGAAGAAGAATATCCCCTGCACATACAATCGTGTCATTCATTACTTGTGGACAATCAACCGAACAAACTAACAAACAAAACAAACAAACAAACAAAACAAACGAACTTTCAAAATGTACGAGGGTATACGTGAAGGCCGGGTTGTCAAGTTTTTTCATAAGTTAATTCGTTTTAGTTTTGCTTTCTTTCTTGTGTTGTTGTTGTTTTAGGGGGTACATTGTGAATATAGAAACATCAAGGACAGCATAAATTCGTACCTTTTCCCGTGGCTGCCAGACGTCGAGCATAAGTAGGCCGTCTTCCTTCCCCACGGCTATGGGGTTCTGCGCCGTGCCGTGCCGCCTCTCCCGGCGCTGGGGTACCACAGCCATCGCCTCGCGTTTAATATTCCGTATTCGTAAAAATCCAAGGGTGTGAGAGAGGAAGAGAAGTAAACAAAATGATCCGTACTGCCGCTGGGAGCTGTAAATCAACGCCGAATAATAATTATCCAATTGCAATGAATTCCGTATTCCAGGGCATATGTATTTATACAACAATTAAATCCAGGCAATAAGTTAACGTATCCCGAATTTGTGAAACTGCGTGAAGTTTGTAAAAAGTCAACACGTAAATCCTATAGTATTGATCGAAGGATTTAGAACCGCAATCGCATTCAACAACTTGTTGGAATTTTGGCGGTAAGTAAACACGACATGAATGGAGGGCGCGTGCGCTACACACTTTCTGCTATAACGGGTTGGCCTTCGCACGTCTAGCTAGCCCGCGGATGTATGTTATGCGAGGAGTGAGATTGATTAACTAGCAATCGGCGCGGCGGTCAGCGAGTGATGGTGATATTAAAGGGCATCAAGCGTGGGGATGCTACATAGCGGGTCGCCATTTTGAACTGGGTTAGTTTGCGCGCACCGCATGACACTGAGCTAACGTACATTACGCACCGTGCGCAACGCGTATGCAAGATGGCGCCGCGCATCTCATTTGACGAATCTGAACTACCTTTAAATAAACTTTGCCTGTCATATCCAGATCATGCCCCCTTCTCACCCATCTCTCCATCCCCCTGGCCTCGCCTTCAAAAATATCTCTCCCCCTCCGCGTTCTACTCTTTCTCTCACTCTGCCGATACATGGAAAGGCGCCATTTGCATGTGGCGCCCCCGTGGCGCCATTGAACTTTTATTTGTTTGTAATTGCGTTGATATAGTTGTGTTTTTCGTGTTTGTTTGTGTGTGTGTGTGTGTGTGTGTGTGTGTGTGTGTGTGTGTGTGTGTGTGTGTGTGTGTGTGTGTGCGTGTGTGTGTGTGTGTGTGTGTGTGTGTGTGCGTGCATGTGTGTGTTGAAATAGTTGAAATAGTTGTGTTGAAATAGTTGATTATTTACAATTAAAAGAAATAAGAATCGGAGATTGGAATTTAATATTTGTGGGTTTACCAGGACATGTAACTATCATTTTGTTGTTGAAATTATATTATTTTTTCCTCAAGAATACAAGGGGCTCTTGCATCATTACAAAGAGTAATACAAATTATTTTGGGTTATAAGGAAGATGAAAATAGGTTAGCGATGAAGAAGAAAATTTAGTTTACACTTACAAAAGTGGGATCAGTTAAATATTATTTTGATTTGATTGCTTTTAACGGACATGCGAGCAGATGCACCGGAAATAAGTGTGACCTGAGGGTGTGTGTGTGTGTTTGTAAACACCCCCAAATCGGGGACATACATGTGACAAAACACCATCTAATCGCGGACACACTCCAACTGCGGATGTCCGCGGTTAGAATTACAATGAGAAAGCACTGCTTGTCCACGTTTAGAATGTAACTAACTGAACTGCTGCCCGTTCTGAAGCTCATCCCCGATTCGAATGTAAATGTGAAATTTTTGTGTGTATCGGAGTGTGTGGTTTACAGCGTGCGTGTGTCGTGATCGGCAAGAAAACTACTATACCGCCCTCATGTGATATTACCTGGATACCCCCCTCCCCCTGGCCTAGATGTGCATTAGCTGCATGAGGAACCCCCCTATCCTTTGTTTTTCGCGAGTCCCCATTTGCCAGGTAAAGAGTCAAGAGTCCCCGTTTGCCGGTGCTTACAAGTATGTGTGTGTGTGTGTGTGTGTGTGTGATTGGGTTGGATGAATGTGAGTAGGGGGAGGGATGTAGCAAGGTTACATCATTTTATTAGAAAATAACCTCAATTGTTTTTTTTGTTTTTTTTAGGTATGGTTATCTTTCTTCTAATGAATTATGATTAAGATTGGTACAGACTTATCTTTCAGAAGGGGAATTATGGAGAGGAAACTAAAGTACTTTGGGCACATCGTTAGGAGAAATGAAGGAGTTGAAAAACAAATACTGCAAGGAGCAATCAAAGGGAAACGTGGTAGAGGTCGTCCACCAACATCTTGGACTGATGATGTTAAGCGAGTGTCTAGAGAAGGGATGAAGGGTGCAACGCGGTTGGCGGAAGATAGAGTTGCATGGCATGCTCTCGTGAAGACCATAGCAGCGCTACATAGCGCCACCTGAACTTGATGATGATTAATTATTACAGTATATTACAGGCTTTTGCTCTTTTAGTACAAGTAAGCTCTGATGTGATTTAGTATTTTACGTTTAGAATACAATATTTAAGTTACTGTATTAGAAAATGCAAATGTCATCTTCTTTTGTTTGACGAATATTTAATGATGTAAAATTTTATACTGTTCATTTGAAAATATTTGTAATATGTAAATGTTAATATTATTTTGATGTTCATTCATCTGTATTATCATTTGGAGGAATAAAAACAATTTGAAAAGAAAAAAAGTGTGTGTGTGTGTGTGTGCGCGAGTTCGTGTTCTTGTATAGTTATTCAGTGAAGTAAAATTCCCTAGAATGTAGTACAATAGCCCTAGATTGTCAAACAATGAGTTTGTGCTGTATTTCGTAAAGGTGTTTGTGGACGAGTAACAATAGAAGCACAATCTCTGTCCTCCGAAGTATGGTCATGTGAAATAAATTGTTGGTGGGTGTGTGTGTGTGTGTGTGTGTGTATGCATGCATGTATGTATTAATTTGAATATAGTATGAGCGTCCAGACAAATAAAATCACAATGCCACTTATACCCACTTTCATAAGATGCTATCAAACAAGATAAAGATCAAACAAAGAAATCCAGTCAAACAAATCATGGTAATACCTTACATCGTAATTTAATTATCTCTCTAGAGCTGCCTCACACATATCAGTACTTACTTAAGTTATTAATCACTTACTGTCCTTTGTATTTTTACAGCTTAGATGTAAATACCTCTCCTTAAGTTATAAAGTCAAATCCTTAAGCAGTAATCTATACTTGCCCGATTGTCCTTACCGATACGATAACCTTAAGTCTTACATACCTATCACTCCTTACCTTACTCAAATCCCTGGCATAGTTTCTTAGCAATACATAAATATCCTGGTTTACAATTAGTTACATCTTAGATATCTTATATCTTATCAATACAAAAAAGTTCCTTAAGGTGGCCCGTGTATAGTATTTCCATAGATGCATATACAACATAACAAAAATAATCCATACTTACAAAACTGCTTACTTGTTTTTAAAAAAATGAACGCTTACACACATTTCATTTTAGCCACTTCGCCACTTAGAGCAGGCAAGAAAAGACTAACTTTGTTGCATACTTACAAAAACACACATACTCATACATGAAAACTACTGTTTCCTTATTAGCATTATTACTATAACAAAATAAAACCTTACTTATAAATGAGTGCAATGGAGATTATTACAACAGAATATTTCTAAGGGTGACTTCCTTTTGAAAGTCGAAATATAAAAAAGTTGTGTGTGAATGATGAAGATTTGGGGAGAGGAGTATATTTAAGAGTTATACTTCTTAAAATATGAAATAGGGAAAAAGTTAGGGCAATAGGAGGGAGGAGGTCAGTAAAGGATGCCACTTTAAGAACATCATAGTCATATTATAGTTAAAACTTGAGCAACCCATCTTACTGCAGGATGGTCAAAGACACTTAAGAACTGAGAAGAAAAAAATGTCTGATGACTTGTGCAATACTTGTCAATTTGTTATTACAGAGAAATAGGATTGAGTGGGGATGATCCAACATACAAAGAAAACATATACACTATATATTAAAGCATAATTAATATGGGAACGAACCTTACAGTGCACAACAAAGGCACATTTACAAAACATGGAAGAACAAGATAACGTTTCAGTTGATCTCCATCCCTTACCCTATCAAACAAACAAAAAACAATTCTTGGTTTTGCACGATGATTAGTCTAATGGCTCAATGCTAAAGTGCGGGTTGTGGGTTAAATTAGTCTGTCCAACATGATATCTGATGCAAGGCTCTGTTTTATTGTTTGTGACAAAGGCTTCTGGTTTCAAATCTCATGAAGAATAATTATGTACCAAAATGTAGCAACTGTGAACGTTTGAGATGATTTCAGAGTGTATAAAATACCTGACAGACTCTTGAAACAAAATGTTGTTGTTGTTGTTCTTTGCCCCCTAGACATTTCCAAAGAACATGCATGGAAAAGGCTACAAAGGTTTTCGAAAACTACATTGTTTAAGATAGCTGGAAAATAATGAATACAAAATTTCTACTATTAAAAGATTTAACAAAGAGAAGAATTTGTGCTACTTATTGCTTTCATGAATATTCACCTTACCCCATCCCCTGCTCCAAGTTATTTCTCATTAATAAATAACAAACAATTATGCAAAACACAAGTATTCTAATGGAAACAGAACTATGAATCACCCATAACAAGATAGTGGAGAAGACATTATAGAAATAATTATGTTGACTTGTAAAAAAAAAAAATACAAAAAAATATTACAAGGAACAAGAAAAACTTGTGTCTAAACAATGAGAGATGTAAAGGAATGTTAGACAAAAAAACCTTAACAACAATCAAGTTACAAATAATAACTCCAGGAATAAAACTTCTTAGAGCAAAAAAAATATCCTAACTGATAATACAATTATTTCATTTCTGATTATCATGCCCACTCCGTGTTACGGATTTCAGTCATTTCAGCCGAGGAAAAAACAACATTTAAAAAAGGCATCAATGAAAAAAAAATTCACATTAATGCACATGACAATATGCCATAAGAAATACAAATAACCTATAATTATGTCCCATAATTATCAATACATTACATTATGTCCAATTGCCTAGTACCCAAAGTAGCGTGAGTTGGAAATTATTTAATCAGAAAAAATTGCACAAATATTCTCCTGAAAAATGTTGAGCTATTTCATATTCCTATAATACCTTGACAATCTTAACTGGGTAAACTAGCAAAATAAGCGGAAATATTTAAAAATCAAGTTATATATCTACCAATACATACAAGTATGAACAAAAATAATTACAAATATGTTATAATCTAAGACGTTTTAACATCCTTGTCAAAACAAGTAATTAATTTCTTTTCTGAATTATATTTTTTTTAAGAAAAAAGAAAAGTAAAATATGAGGGAGGTTACAGTAGTTATGACATAAGCATTTCTTTTATGAGTTTTACCCCTTGAAACAAATATCGAATTGACAAACTGGTTTTAATTCTATCAAAGTATTGACAAATATTCAAATAATTAAAGAATACAAGAGCAATGTTACATTGACATGATTCCTAACACACTGAATCCAAGGAAAGACCATCTCACATCCACTTTGAAAGGCAAAGAGCAACAATGATCCAAATGCACTCGGGAACAGGGAAATTAAGAGCCAAGTCTCGGTTTGGTCCCAGACAAGTCCCAGACAAGATATGTCTGGTCTAATTCCACAAGAGCTGGTCCTACTCTAGTCCACGCGAAAGTTATGGCACATTTTACCAAGCAGCAAGTAATTATTGATTTATTCTCCTAATTTCATCATTAACCTACATAAGTATTACTTATGTAGGTTAATGAAACAGTATTTTGATTTTGCTATTTCTTAATGACATTGAAACTTTTTATCATAGTAAGAGTTTGTAGTCATTGTATCATCATCACATCAATGATATCTCCCAGTGTCACACCTCTAATTAGAATTAACACTATTTTGGTTTTGCTATTATTTGAATGAGGCTGAAACTTATAACCTAAATCAGATTTCGTAATCTAGCTTTTGTATACAGAATGAAACAATTTGTTGTCCTGGGGTCAAACTTTGTGCTTAAAATTTTAAAGGCCATTCCCCCGAAGTTCAGGTTGAGGCCATTCCCCCAAAGTTCAGGTTGAGTCGATTCCCCCGCTCCCTTAACACATGGACACATTAGTCTCAATCCCAGTCTCTTGGTGTTCTTCCTGGCTTCCCAAGTGCACGAGGATCACAAAATATAATAATTCCAATGAAACGATATGAAGCAAGAAGACATTAATGATTGTGAGACATCAAACAATGCCTCTTTGTGCAGACAGCGTGAGAACATGGAAACTCTAGCAGAGAGTTCAGTCATAAGTGTGTTGGGATACTTTGAAACAACTACTGTAATCGTGGTAATGTTCGCGGATATCGCGCTGAAGTCGGCGTCCGCGATTATAAATGTGCGATTTGCAATGCGTGTGAACACTTGCTCAGCCGCGAAATTAAAAAGCCCGAATGTGCTTTTGTGTTGCTCAGCGCGAAAATAACAATGCTTACAGTATTTTGTTTTCCTTGAAAGCTCCAGCATAGTCAACCACTTTAACGAGACCCATTATTTTGAGCTGTCTAAAATATTCAAATTGTTTTTCTATTTCTTGTTACTAATTCTATTTTTGTTTGTGTGTGTAGTTTAACTTGTGAAAATTGACGATGAATTCTTCTAGTATTTCATTTATTTTGCGTCCCTAAAAAGAGAAATCTAGACATGCTACTTAAGTAAACAAAGTTTGAAAACTAACGACTAAAAAATTGTGTTTGGAATTTTGGTTGAACTCTCTGCGACAGTTTACTGATACAGAACTTCACACAAAGAAACATAGAAATATGCACCCAAAATAAGTTCCCTCTTACATTAATAATAAATATCCTTACTAAAATGTTGTAATTCATGTCCTGAAAATACTGTACAATCTCAGCATACATAAATGCACTTAGAAATACTGATAGTTTTTTAGTAATAAAACTTACTCATACTTACACACTTACGTACAATATAAGGCCTATCATCCTAGCTCCTTATCAAACACATGCATAAAATTACCTGAATAAGTCCCCCATCCCAGAGGACGTAAATGCGTCACACAATTTAATAGTTACATAAATCTCCTAAACGCACTGCCTTTGCAAACATTACAATGGGGGGAGAATTATTTCTAACATGTGTTATATGCCTATAGTAGCGAGGGGTGTCAAAAGCAGTATGCAAGTGAAATAAGGTTCTCAATGTGCGAGTGATGTGTGGTGCATTTCTAAAGTAGCATTACATTTCAAAAGTGGTAAATCATTATTTCTAATAATTAAAGCTACATGTTTGGTAGCCTTGTACTCTGGCTTTGGCAGATCTGTCCCAGTAAAGCGCTCAAGCATTTCAAGGAATACATCCCTGCCACGTACCCATTTATCAAGACAAATAATCCACATTGCTGCTCTCTACCCAGGTGTATAAACGGGTACCTGGTCTGGTGAAAATTAACCTGGTGCACCTCTATGGTTGCCCACGGCTAGTATGCTCTACAGGGAGTTGAGAATGTGTACAAGCTAACTTTGCAGGTCAGAACTGTACCAAGTGACCAGGGTAATAATAATGAAAACACTTTATTAGAAGCTGTTGAGAATTAGGCGCTATACAAAAAAGTTACATTATTATTATTAACTTCATATAGCTTTAGAGCAGCACTGTGGATTTAATGTCTTGCTGAAGGACAAAAATGCCCGGGCATCATCGATTGATTTAAAATGATTGAAAGTCAAGTGTCCTTCCAATTGCCCCACAATACTTCTACAAACTATGTGTGAAATGGAAAGTTAAAGGTCATCAATGAAGAATAACACTGCTGAAGACGGCTTAATCTACTACAAAATGCCTGTGCAATAAAAGAGTCAAAGTGGGCCTGAGCTTTCGATACTTGCAGAATCTTTCTCAGAGGCAAAATGACAAGTCGACTGTATAATGTAATTGGTATTATAGATGTTACTGAAAATATTACAGAATGAAGACCAGAAGAACCAGTACAAAATACTAACAAGTGTCAACAATCAGGGTAAAAACTGACATGATTTGTTAACCAAAATTGTGATTGGAAAATTATATAACATAGTATTGTAAAAGCTGGTATTGAAAATAAATCAAAAACTGAGATATAATTTGTTGTTGATAAGAGAAGAGACTGGGTAAAATAATGCCCTAACTATAAAAAAAAAATGGATGTATAAATAATGTTTTTTTTAAATAGAGAACTAGAACTAAGACAAATAAGAAAGCCCCGACGTAATATTATTATCAAAACATGATTGATCTAAAAAAGAGTTGGCAAAACTTTGTAATTGGTGCATAACATGCGCTTATCAGACTTCACAATCTACAAGACGTTACTATTTGTTTATAACGTCTAACCTATATCACCTTGCATCAACTTATCATCCTAGCACCTTATTAATCTTTGCTATATCATTATTATTACATTCCCTTCACTACAGATTCAAAAATTGTAATCCAAACTCACAATTTCTCTTCATTCATCCTCTACCCTGTTTCTTGTGTGTACATGAAAATGGAAAATTTAAAATACTCGCCCAAGTCCGGAGTAAGAAACAAATCATACAGTAGCTGCTGTTAATTGTGACCGGCTCAAAGAAAATCAGGGTTTTGTCAGGAAAAAATCATCATTAATTTTCATACTAATCACAAAAAAAATCATCATCAGCTTTCACTTGATCAAGAAGTCATGAAAAATTACAATCATTTTTGCTGATGCATGAAAATGAACACATATCTTTCACTTAAAAGTGAATTTCTGTAAACCATGATTTGGTAAACAGGAGCCTGGTTTTCCCCAGAGCCAATCACAATACTGTAAAACATGCAGTGCATATTATGAGGAAGACTAACAACAACAGGTTCTGGTTTGGTGCTGAAATTAATCAATACATTTCTCCGGCATAAGAATCTGAGACCGCCGGATTGCTAGGCCGGTGCTCTACCGACTGAGCTATAGAAAGCCCAAGTGCGATGTTCATCCCCGAAATCCCTTACTTTTCGATACTCAATGTTTCAATATATAATTTGCATTTGAATACAAATTTGAAAGGGGACATTTTGAATTATTTTTGTTCCTGCTTCAAATGGAATCATTCTACTAAGGGGAGAGCAACAAATGTGACTTGCAAAGTAACAAAATTCAATAGATTTCAGTTCCAAAACACAAAATTTAGAGAAGCATTTTTTGAGAAAAAAAAATTAAAATATCAAACTCTGCACAACAAAACTGTCTACTTCTAATTATTTTGAGATTTATTTTGAGATGCGTCAGTATGTCTTAATGCATTCTACACCCAATCAAACAATATTAGTGAATTGTGGAAGCAGAGTTGTGCAACATCACTTACCCCATTCCATTCCAGATTCTGAAATCCCCAAAGACTTTGTACACAGCCCATCAGGTTCCCATAGGCAAGGGGTTAGTTAATACACAGCCCAACTACTTGTAGTTAATTAAACACTACACTGAAATGAGATTAATTTATGCAACACCACACTAACAGCAATTAAAAAATAAGAAGACTGCTTTTTCAAATGCGTCGTCTATTAGTTACTTGTACTGCACACTGTCACACATTTAAGTATGTATATTGCCTTAAAATATTGCCCTGCATCATACATGTTAAATCATTAAATCCTTAGGTAGACCTTAATTGATCAAAATTATTTAAATATACTTAAATAAAGCACCCTTTCCGTCCATATAAACCTTACTCCAGAATAAACGCCTGTTAACTCCTATAGTAACCTTACTCCAGAATAAACACAGTTAACTCCTATAGTAACCTTACTCCAGAATAAACGCCCGTTAACTCCTATAGTAACCTTACTCTTACAACAAAGTAAAAACAGAAATAATCATAATTCAATAAAGTGTAAAAATACAAATAAAGGAGTACAGAAAATAATGCAAGTTACAATTCAGATAATCAGCAAGACACATGCATACGTGCATTCTAGATAATCTTTTTTCTTTCTTTCTTTTACTCGTATTAAAGATGCATATACAACCATTCACATGCGTTATTCATTCATTCAGTCCCACATACAGTACACAGCATACATAGAGATGAATACCTTAATATATAATCACATCTTAGGTCCTTAATTATATCATTAAAAATGCAGCTCTCACAGTAATAATTCAACATTACGTACATGTACAAAGAGGTATATCCTTAGTCAATAGATTAACACTGCTTTTTCTTTTTGTGCCGCTGAGTTGCTTTTTCAGCTATAACGAAAAAAATATGAATTATTCCCTCGTAAAATTCCTACACCTCGAGCATTTCATGACACACGCGATATGGAATACTAGCAGTACTTAAAATGCTCAACATAAATACACTATATCATATCTAGAGTTCTACCTCTAACCTTTTGTCAAAAAGAAAGAAACCAAAATCTACATTATTCCTTCAATCAAAATTTAAAACAAAAATATTACCATGTGCTCAGCACAAAATTATGAAAATACATAAATTGAAAAGACTAATTTACTTTCTGAGCTTTCTTTTTTTTAGAAAATAGCTGGAAATTCTAAAAGAAAAAACAGAAAAAGAAGACACAATATTTCTTCCTTAGAAATCAAGGAATAGTTAAATCCAGCTGCCTATCACACTGTGAACGGAATGACAAGTGTAATCATAAATCACATCCCTGGTACGAATAGAATCCTAGCATACTTAAATCCTCTTTGGTCACCTATAATACTAACAAATAACATATCGTAGACACCTTATACAAATACATAATCCTATCTGAACTCATAACATATCGTAGACACCTTATACAAATACATAATCCTATCTGAACTCTTATCTCATAAAACTTACGCAATACATTACACCTATCCCCACTGCAGAATGTTCATGTCAAAAAATAAGAAAGAAAAAAAAAACGGACTTACGTCCTTACATACTTCATTCACTAAACTCTACTAGTTTCATACCACCGAATGCAATAAGGACATAACAGCCATGCATTGCATTTAACACAAGATGCAATCCATCATGCACAGATCAGGCAATACTTGGAATATTAAAACTAGACAGGCAAACTATGTATTTATAAGTACATCGCAAGACATTATATATATATGCATATAAAATACCAAAGACACCTATTCACCCTAATCAAGGCATACTTAAAAGTTATTTTTTATATTTTATTCTTATATCTTCCTTTTTTTTAGCCAAGGCCCCAAACACATTGGTACACATGTAAGGTCAGGTCACAGCTAGAAGATCAATCGTAAACACTGCCCTGAAAAGAAACCATTTAACTGCTGTTTTTGACACTGTTACCTTTCCTTATGTTAGGTCACAGAACAATCTTTCCTATTATTTTTGAAAGAAATATGAACCCAATTTAATTTATTTCCACAATAGAGGTAATAGACCTTCTATCAATTTTAATCTTCAAAATACAATGATACCTGCTATATTCCCTTTAAATGATGCATTTCTATGTCATGCGTTTGCTAATGCATGAAAATGTTAGGCCACAGGCAGTGCTATGAATTCATACCTGTGGGCGTATTCTGAAAACGATTTTAAGTTAAAATTTATTTTATCTACGTCATCTACGTAACTAAAATATATTTTTAGCAAATCGCTATTCCTAACGTACAGTTCCAGAATACAGATTTTGCTAAAATATTTTAGTGATGTAGATACAATAGATTTTAGCTTAATTAAAATTGTTTTCAGAATACACCCCCTGAATTCTACATTATAACTTAGTATGGCGTTTTCTAACACAAACTTCTCTTAGCATTCCCCAATGGGACATTCCCTAATGTACTTTATAATCCTAAGCTGATGCATTCAACAGCTGCTTCTCAACAAGACTAGTAAAAATGAAAAAAATACAAATAAAATTTGAAGATTGAAATTAATGTTTATGAACACTCTAATGCTGTCTTCCAAGTCAAGATTGGCACAAATCTAGATGGTTTTGCCCAAATATCCCATTTGTGCTACTAGCGCACTGTATTAGTATATATCCTCTATATCAAACTACACAAACGTCTACCTTTCTACCCTATGGCAGCACTACTGTATAATGCAAAAACAAAATACTGAATCTAAGAATATGATCATGAAAAGTTAGATGGACATTCATTGTCCTTGTGCCTGTACTTAGCGATTTTAGTGACATTATTGATATTTCTACTTAACTCAACGGCTCAAATTCTCCACTGCAGGTTTAATTTAACCTTGTGGTTAATTACAGGGCTGACAGAGCCAACTGAGTTAACCTAGGGTTAGATTAAACCCCCTAATAAGAATTCCGGCCAATTAGAGTAAATCTCTCAAGATACATATATAAAATAAAAACTTCTAATATAGTCATCTTAAAATAAAGATCCTGAAAAGCCCACAGGACTCCTACAGGCATGCAAGCAGGAGTAATGAATGACCCATACTACTCTCTACATTTCAGCTAACACTACAGAGCAAAAAGAAAATTACAAAATGACAGCACTAATATTGTTATACTACAGTCAAACCTGTGTATAGCGAATACCTGCATGAAAAAAAGAAATGTAGCCACTGTAGACAGGGTGAACTCTATACACAGGTTCCATAAGCAACTTGGCTACTGTAGACATGTGACCACTAAGAGGTTTGACTGTATATTGAAGCTATGCCGAGAAAATGCATCCATACATGTATAATAGATTAAACGACTTTACAATGCTTCCCACTATGTCATCTGAAATGTACTATTTTCAAAACAAACAATGAAACTTGCTGTAGTATCGAAGCAATCACTAGAAATGCAACCATATTGTAATGACAGGTAAAATGACTTTAGTTATAACTTGCAATGCTTCCCAAGTTCTCAATTTTTCATCTGAAATGTACTATTTTGAAAACAAATAATGATGACAATTTTCCACAAGACAGGCATCAAATAAAACATGTTTGCCCTGCATTCTGCTCACACACTAAGAAACAATTTAGAGATGTCTTACTATCTATTATCCTCTTCCTTTGTAATAAGGAGACAATATTACTACACCTGTTCCTTTCATGGATTATAACAAGTAAATATACATCTTTCTTACACGCTAAATTAAAAAGGGTCACTACATGTTCGACCTCATTTCTTATTTATATTTTTCTCTAAACTTTTTATTGTATACTTTTAATTATCCATAATGGAATCGAAAGTATATTTTGTAACGTTCTATGTGTGAGACTGCGAGTGGTATGTACTAAAGCAAAGAAGATGTATTACAATAGAAAAAAAGTTCTAGCTAGAAATTCTATCGCTAGCAGCCTTTATCTTGTTCTTAATCTTAATCTCTTCTAATCTTGTTAACTATTGCTAGCTTGTACACAATACTACTGTTTCCTTGCAATGCAGAGATATAGTAGAAATATAACTGCCTACATGTCATGATTTCTGACTAAACATAGAGAACAAAACATTTCTTCACTCGCTGAGCTCAAAGCAGCCGACAACTCATACAAATATTTTTCTTATTATTCCCATGTAGAAAACAATATCATGTGCCGTTTGTTTGACAGAAATTCACTACTCCATGATAATACAAATTTTTCTTCCTGAAGAAAAATATCATGTGCCGTTTGTTTTTTTGCTAGCAAATCACTACCCCATGATAATAAAGAAGGGCTATCAAAAGGGGGGCTTACTCGTCCTCTTGGCTCTGATTGAGGGTGTTTTCTGCCCCCTAAAACCCTATAGAGTACCAAGGTGTGACGTCACCGGTATCCATTGCCATGGGTAATGGTTCTAAACAATGTCAGGCAAGCCAGATATTTCGTGACCTGGTAGTTGCTAAGAAGGCAACAACCAAAAGCCTGATTGACAGGACAAGTTGTTTAGAACAATTACGTAACAAAACTTGTGACATCACCACTTTGATACTCTCGAGCCACCATTCTAGCCCCCCTCCCATAGCCAACCAACCCACTCTCATTCACACCCAGCAATGATCTTGCAATAAGTTAATACAAGTCTTCACCAAGCTCTGCTGTGAGGCAGCAGGGGTATGAACCCAATAACTTACAATAAATTACATTACGTCTCAACCCGCTTGCCATGCGCTGGCTACAATATAAACGATCCCGCACTGGCGATGTTGTAGATATTACTTCCTACGTCTTACGATAAGTTACGATACATTTCAATGCAGTCCTGCAGAGCCAGTGTTATTACTAATCCACTAGCGAAGATGTGAATAAAAGACCCTACATCTTATGTTACCTTGCATTACATTTCCAAGCAATGCTGCGTTAGGCTAGCAGGGGTACACATCAACTTGCTGGCGATGTTGTACAAAAACCCCTATATCTTACGATAAGTTACGTTATCCCTCTATGCATTTCTGCAATGAGCTTGCGACGATACACATTAACCCACTGGCGACGTCATACAATAGACCCTAAATCTTAAGATAAGTTACGTTACGCCACGCCTGAATGCACTTCTGCGATGAGCTGGCAATGGTACTCATTAACCCATGTTGGGGACGGTGTAGATTAACCCGCGCTGGCGATGCGATGTTACAGATAAGTTCCTACGAGCAGCCAGAATCCCTTCCCAGTTCTGTGGCGCTGACGATGACGGATGACATTTAGTTCCTATGGTTACCGTACAGCATCCCACAGCACCCCTTCCCCGGTCCCAGGGGGGTCACGTCTAAAGTCCCTCTGACCTCTTGACCTTTGACCTCCTACCCCCATCCCAGTCCCGCCTCCCAGTGCCAGGGCTAGTGTTGTTCCTCCCTGGGTACTTCCCTAGTCCCCTAGATGTTCATCTGAAAAAGTCAATGTGGGCAAGCATAGAACTATAAAGTTATAAAAGTTTGGATGATTTCAAAATAAAATCTATATATTTTTTTTGTTTACAGAGCTCCAGAACGCTAGAGGTTATACTGCATGGCCAGTCGCTGCCCGAGCGGTGAGAGGAACTGGGACATTTACCCTGTACATAGTCTAACAAGTTATTAGAATCTTATATGGCCAGATGAATTACAACATACATAAAGTAATTTCTTAAGCCAACATACCTTACAGAGCCCCAGAACGCTACAGGTTATACTGCATGGCCAGTCGCTGCCTGAGCGGCGGGGGGAACTGGGCAGAGAACGGCTGCCACTGCTCCTCCCCAACCTGGTTCTTGAATCCGTGCAGGATCTGAAGGTAGCGATAACAAATTTATAACATTTATACAAGAATGAATAAACAAATATTTACATAAATAAATAATTCCATGAATCAATAAATCAAACAATAATTCAATGAAGAAATAAATGAAATCAAACAATAATTTAAATGATTGACACTGTGATTTTGATTTAATTTTTTTTGTTCTTGACCCACAGACTGAATGCTCAGCATTTCTAAATAACTAGCTTACAAATCAGCAACACATAGTCATTTCCATCAGGACTAAAAATTTGAGACAATTAGACGAGACACCAACTTTTGTATAGCATACTTATTTGATATGTAATGGTGTATAGTTGAAATTAAACTTAAGATTTTCTGTAACTCTGTGTTACTGTTATGCATAAAATGTGACCGTGTATGGCAAAACACTGCACTTGTCGGTAATTATCTTTCCATTCCTTTAGAAAGGCCTCATCACAAGCTTTTGTTTGATGCTTTGTTCTAAACAATTGGTTCATATTTGGAAAAGATATGACTGTTTCAAATTGTAATGACATAGGTCTTTTACATACAGTGTGAACTTAAAATGCCCATTTCCTCAAAACATGAATTACCGACAAGTGCAGGGTTTCGCTATATCCAGTCACAAATAATGATCAAAGCAAAGACTTCTTGTACATTTTGCAAAAACAAGATTTTGTAATATTTTGTAAATGAATCAATGTCTGCTAAAAAAATAAATACCATGTCCTATCATAAATTCCCCTTTTTTCAATTTCTTTTTTTTCTTCAATTTTCTTTCCAATTTACCTTTGCAAACATCTCCTTGAGGTTAGGCTTGGGGTTTTGCCACGAAGCAACCGCATCACAGAAGAAGATGAAATCCTGCAGGAACAGAGAACAAGATCAAGATTCATTAACACAAATAATAGTGAGGCTTTTATAAATACAGTCTATAACACTGGATGTCTCCATTTACTCAAAAGTGACAATAGAAAATAGAAATATATTCAACTTGACATTATTCTAAAATGTCCTTTTTAAACCAAAGAAGAATAATTTACATATTTTTAGAATCAGTATGCTTCAGAATTGGAAAACACATTTTTTCATATGATATAATCTCATGATAACTCATCTTAGGTGTATATAATATTAGTATATTATGATTATTCATTATCATATCACCAAAGTTACCTGAACCACGCCCGATGGGTTGATGGTGGTCATCGCATAGTTTCCATATCAGAGACCTAGATATAAATCTTTGCTACATTTTAGAGATGGAATTGAAAAAAAATTGTTTTCTCAACCATCATCACTATAGTTACCTGAACCACCCCCGATGGGTTGATGGTGGTCATCGCATAGTTTCCATATCAGAGACCTAGATATAAATCTTTGCTACATTTTAGAGATGGAATTGAAAAACAAATCATTTTCTCTAACAGCATCACCATAGTTACCTGAACCACGCCCGATGGGTTGATGGCGATCATCGCACAGATTCCATATCTGAGACCTAGATACATTGCTACATTTTCAGCACAAATAGGAGATGGAATTGAAAAACAAATCGTTTTCACTACCATCATCACCATATTATGATTTGCTACATTTTAAAGATGGAATTGAAAAACGATTTGTTTTCTGTACCATCATCACCATAGTTACCTGAACCACACACGATGGGTTGATGGCGGTCATCGCACAGATTCCATATCAGAGACCTAGATATAAATCTTTGCTACAATTTCAGCACAAATAAGAGATGGAATTGAAAAACCAATTTGTTTTCTGTACCATCATCACCATATTATGATTATTCATTATCATATCACCATAGTTACCTGAACCACGCCCGACGGGTTGATGGCAATCATTGCACAGATGCCCCTGAATGCAGAGTCCTTCTCCTCATTATCCCGGATGTTGCGCAGGGATGTGCACCTGGGGGAGGAGCAGGAGGGAATGTCAGGTTTAAGCATGGTGCTACCTAACCCTTTTCCACACACTATCCCATTCAGGAGGGTACATTATTTTTCACTTACTTAATTTTGGTTCACTATTTTCCTAGTTTCCCCCCCCCCCCCCCCCCCCAAACAAACAAACAAACCAAAAAAAACACTTAGTGCAGGGATCGCAATTATTTTACCATCCAAAGCAAATTTTACTGACTACAAAATTTCATTTCATAATTTGTAGACTGTCAACTATTCAAATTCTTCCCCCCTTTAATGATCAAATTTGCATTTCTGGATTTAAAATTTAATTAACTAACATCTAATTTGAACGACTTTTACTGGCAAAAGGCCAGAGCTTTTGTCAAGCCCTGCTTTATGGGACTCTCTTAATTAACAACTGACAAAAGATTTCAATGTTCTGCTGGACAAAACATCAAAAGTGAAAAATAAGCAACAAAAGTAACATCCAACTACACAATGTCCATGTATCTAATGATTATGTGCATAAAATGGCATTATACCAACACATTTCATGCTACAAAACAAATGCCATTCATTCAAAACTTCATGACAGAAATCATTTTGACACACACAAAAATGATGTGCCCTTAGAATGAGATCACACTAAAGAAAATTGTATTTGGGAATAAAAACATTTTGAAGGGGAGGATCTAGTTCAAAACTTTAAAAAGAGTTTAGAAAATACATAAAATGGTATTTATAACAAAGTAACAGGGATCTATATGAACTGATGTATAAAACAAAAACGTTTGGCCAACAAAATTACAATCTCCCCAAAATAAGTATAATGTGAGAATACTTATGACTGGTTATCAATCGTCATGTGAAATCACAATCAAATACACAAAAAAAAATAGAACTTTCAAGGCAGAACAAATTTAAAACTAGGCTTTTTTTCACCACAAACCCTTTCATTTGCACATCAATTATGAGAGGGACCTGTTTTTCAAACAACTGTATAAAATATGGCAATATACAATATTAATTTTTGAAGAATTATTTTTTTGGGGCCAGCCAAACAACCCTTCCCCCTAAAAAGAAAACAACAACACATTTTGACCATGAGGGTACAAATCATTGTTAGATTAACAACTGACATGACTAACTGTAGAAGCTAGCAACTAGTTAGCTCCTCTTTGTTCCCAAATAAAAAAATAAAGCAAGAAAATAGGAATTACAACAAAAACAAATCTTTGATATAAAATATGAGAGTACACACCACTGTCTGATAAACTGAGGAAGCATGGGGGCCACGGCCGCAGGACACACCAAGCCAAGCCGACCTATCGTGATAGCTATCGCACATTGTGATTGGACGAAGACATCACAGGCAACGGACAGGTGACCAATCAGCACAAGGGAGAGAGAAAGTGAGAGGGAGAGGGGAGAGAAATTAAAATACAGAGAGAAGAAAACGGAGAAAAGGAGAGAATAGATAGATAGAATGATATAATGATAGATAGACAGATAGATAGATAGATAGATAGATAGATAGATAGATAGATAGATAGATAGATAGATAGATAGATAGATAGATAGATAAATAGATGGATATATGGATTGATAGATAGATAGATAGATGGATGGATGGATAGATGGATGGATAGATAGATATATATATAGATAGAAAGAAAGATAGAGGGATGGATGGATAGAAAGAAATTTGGAATGAAAGTGAAAGAGGGGACAAAAGGATAATGATAAAACATTACTACCGAGTGTAAAATGACAACAAAATAAGTTACTGATTCACTAAAAAATAACATACTAAGAATGTTAGGCTAAGTAACATACTGACAAGGAAGTAAATTGATTTGTAAAATGCATTTTAGTTTTCTGTTTAAGACTTCTTTTCTATCTCTCCTTAGAAATAAAGATTACTTGTTTACTTTCTACTAGTTTATTTGAACATCATTGACAGACATGGCAGAGCATTTTTTTTCTCTTCAAATCTGTTGTCAGTAAAATAAATAGAGTGGGATCATTCATCAAGGATAGCTCTATTACATACCTGCCAACATTTGAAATTCAGAAATCTGTACCCCCTGCGGGGGTCTGAAAATTTGAGGGAGAAAAACGCCCTCGTGAAATTATTCACGAGGGCTATTTTGAGGCTCACGGGGGCTCTTTTTTTTTTACATCGTTTTCACTGCTCAAGGGTCTAGTAAATGATTATCATGATGTGATCTATCTGATTATGCCATGTTTGGTACGTTTCTGGCGCTTTCCGATCATGCAAAAAGATGTATAAAAAAAATTGTAAAAAATTTGGGGGGGTCATTCAGAATTTCGAAAAATCAGAATATACCGATTTTTAAGGTCCTAAAAATTCAGAAAATCAGAATATTCCGAATAAATCGGAACAGTTGGCAGGTATGCTATTACACAGAAAGTGACATGCTCTTTCACAATGCTTCATACAAGATATCAACAAAACTGGCTCCATACCGGACCGCACAAACCATTAAAACTTACAGGTATACAGAAATATAAAATGAATTAAACGGAACGGAGGACATAATATGTCCTTAAATATGTGACAATTCTACTGAAATAATGACTCATCCATCAGGCTAAAACAATCAACAAGGTTCAACATTCTGCCACACTGTGCAAACTATTTTAGTATTCATCATAATAATAATAACATATTTTATTTATATAGCGCCTATCACGACTGATGATCATCTCTAAGCGCTTTACAATGATAGTATTACCCCGGTCATAGGATTCATTCTGCAATCAATCCAGCACACAAAGTGCACGTTTTCCACTACCTGAGGAGCATTCCAGCCAGGCAACCATTATAGTTTCCCTACTTATTAGTTTACCTTTAAACATTTCACAGGTGGTCAAGATTTATAATAAGCATAATATGGCACATTAAGTTGAACTAAATATCATGCAGTGAAGATACAGAACAGCTATCATCATGTTATGCAACAACACTAGATATACAACTCCCACTAAATCTCTACACAGAAATTACCTTAATAATTTGTCATCTTGGGGATAAAACGAAGTTCTTTTCACGCAGTAGCACATGGACAAACATTCAATAACCAAAACATATCTAATTGAAAATCAAAAATGTTTTTTGTTTGGGCTTAGTTTATTTTGTATGCCTGTGTTAACTTTTTAGAAGTGAGAATTGGTAATAAGGGTAAGGGGGAAATAACATGGTATTTATGGAGACTGTTGGTGCTCTTTAATGATTTTCAATGGCTCAATTTTTAGGAGCTTTTTAATGATTATTTTTCTGGGGGATTTTTTGGCATTTCAAGGACTACATTGCCCTGGGACCCCAGTGTATTTTTGTCACTGCTTGCGTTATGGTGAGCAAGGTGATTGCTTGGAGAAGAAGGGGCTAATTGTATAAATGAGTAAGCTCAGACATCCAAGGAAGGACATTCAAACCATCATAAAGACTGTAAAGTCCTTCTGGTGGAAACTGCGAATGATTGGAATAAAATTCATCATGGCTACAACTCTGCACTCTGGAAATGTATGGTAAGTGGCAGGGGGGGGGGGGGGGGAATCAAATCTATTTTGGGGGAGCTTCATTTCAAACTCGCCTGCATGAAAGTAGCACTCTAAAACGTGTTTTACATTGAACTCAATGCAAACTTACAGGGTCTCTTTTATGTTTTGTTTGGTCTTCTTTATTGATTTTCGAGAGCTCTTTTTATTTTCATGGGCTCTTTTGCGGCAATTTGGGGCTAAATGAAACCACGCACGAGACCCTGTGTATTTTTTTTTGAAAAGTGGTTTGAGGGTTGATTACTTGTGGGAAGAAGGGGGTTTAATCCTTACCAGTGTTTTCCAGAAGAGTCTTAAATGGTTTTCAGGGTCTGTTTTGGGGCATATATGGGGCTAATTCACTCAGAGCCCCTGTTGATAAAAACAATCCAAAGGTACGAGGGTTGATTGATTGTGAGAAGAAGGGGGCAAATCCTTACCAGTGTTTTCCAGTAGAGTCTTGGGCGTGTTTGGTCTGTTGATGATCTCAGTTAGCTGGGTAAGGACCTCCGGAATGAAGGACTCCATGGATGGACCTGTAACCATACAACAACATTAGTATCAACAATGTTTGATTCTCCTTATGAAGATTAGATTAGATGAGATTAGATTAGATTATATATTTAATTCATGCCAACAGTGAGTATTGGGTGTGTGTGGTCTGTTGATCAAGTTATAGGGGCTCTTTTGTTTAATTAAATTTCTTGGTCCTTGAGGCCCAAAGACCCCTTATAATTTCACCAGCCTTTATCTAGTGAGATCAGACAAATGAAGATTAAGCTCAGACATCCAAGGAAGGACATTCAAACCTTCATAAAGACTGTCAAGTCCTTCTGGTGGAAACTGCGAATGATTGGAATAAAATTCATCATGGCTACAACTCTTCACTTTGGAACTGACGATTTTTCATCCTTCTTAATGGAGAAATTATGTAAATAAATGAAAAAACTCAAAACTACTATTTCATAGCAAACTTGTAGTATGACTTGACATCTAATCTATCATATTTTCAAACTAATTTGATTTTAAAATAACTTACCCATTTGGATAGAAATCTCTCCAATGGCCCACGTTGCATTGTTACACACCGAGATGAATTCTGGGTTCAGATTCTGACTCAGGATCGGTAGAAAGTCATCTAATATGAGAAACAAGATAAATCATGATTAGAATTTTATTTATTTAATGGATACGTGCACTCTGTTTTTAATCAACTTTTTAATAGTTTTAGTTTACAAAACTGCTTTATGGTCCATGTAACTTTGATCAAGATGATTTTGTGGTTCAAATTTTGATTGAGAATGTTGCAAAGTAATCTAATATGAGCACGAGGACAAGAGAGACATCAAACATGTACACAGGCAAAAGCCTGGTGATATTCTACCAAATAATGGAACAGTTTTGACATTTGTTTTAGGGATATGCTCCTTGATACTTGATGCGATAATCCCTTTGGCAGCTCACACAGGAAGCTATACTGGGATGAAGTGTTGTGTGCCATACGGAGGTGCCATGGTGTATAAATACAATTTCCCTCGGATTTACAATAATATAGGGAGTGAATAGTGCAAGTAAAAACATGGATCCTATTCATCAAAGGTCAAGAGAAGAGTAAGCTCAGACATCCAAGGAAGGACATTCAAACCTTCATAAAGACTGTAAAGTCCTTCTGGTGGAAACTGCGAATGATTGGAATAAAATTCATCATGGCTACAACTCTTCTAAGACTTTGAAAACTTACATGACTGCATCGCCATTTAGAGGGTACCTTTAAAAGAGCTCACAATACAGATTATAATCCCCTGTATAGTTCTTAACCCTATATAGCCCGGGAGGGGGGGGGCTAAAATGGCCCCCCCCTCGACATTTTTCGCGATAATTTTTTAACGCGAAAACAACTTGCGCTGAAATTTCATGACTTTTTTCTATTGGGTCTTGCGCATCTTTTGAAATAAAATTTTTGAAAATCGAACCTACCGTTATGAAGTCACATGACCTTTTGTCTATGCATGTCAGCCCGAAAATTGCTAAATTTTGTGATTTGTGTACAAAACATATGGAAATATCAGTTTTCATAAAAAGAGATATATCATTGGTTATTTGGTCTTGTTTACATTTTAGGTGTTTGTTTTGGGGTTCATAGTAGTTGATTTATCATTAGAAATAAAATAAACAACAAAAACAATAACATACATAAGCTAAAAAAACAAAGAAATACATAAGAAATTATAAAAACAATAGAAAACATAAGGAAGAACCTGGCTCTTCCAAATTTTTTGGTTGTATTATTATTCCAAATGGTCTAAAGAACATATGTAGTGAAAACCAATGTTCAATTATGAAGAATATATGATTTATGGGTAAAAATATGAATTTATGACCTTATTTGCATAAATTACCATAATTATGCAAAAATAATGCATTTTTCTAAGAATTTCTAAAAATTACCATAGTATTCTATACACTTCACTAAACATGCGTGCAAGTTTTCGCGGCGAACGGCCGCTTCGCGGCCGAGATCTTAGGGGGGGGCCAAATTAGCCCCCCCCCCCCCGGCTATGCATTTTCAAAATAGCCCGGGCTATATAGGGTTAAAGGTGGAATTGATTCATAAATCAAGGTGCGAAAGTTTTGCACACAGAGAGAAATGATAATAATAATAATTATGAACTAGCACAGCTACTATAAATATATACTCTACTGCGCTTAACATTATCTCACACTGGCTCAGTGTTATGAAGTGCATACAAATGGCAAGCCAGTGTATCCACATTCATGGTAATCATTAGATCAAAATCTAAGGTCTAATTCCTTGCATTATTCTAACAAGCACTGCACCAAGATTCATGGACTGCCAAGATTCTTAAGCCCTCCGCACACAGAGCCGACTCGACCCGATCCGACTGGTTTTCAGTCGGTTCAGCTCAGTATACGTTGCCTCGGGACTCCTGTTTTGCATGTTGTTCAACATGTTGCATCGGCTATGACAGAGCGAAAAACTCTAGCCTGACTAAAAACCAGTCAGATCAGGTCGAGTCAGCTGTGTGCGGAGGGCTTTAGACATACATGTATGATTGTATACTTACTGATGCAAGGTTTGACCAGCTCAAAACAGGCCTTGGTCAGATCCCCTAAGAGAGCAAAGGAGCTCTGCCGCACCTCTGGCATCTTGTCCTGTTGGAAAAATAACCGATATTTGGATCTCATTTAAGAGTACAGCAAAAATCATTATTTATTATATCCCTTCTATGAATATTCATGAGTATTCTAGAAATGTGATTGGTCAATTGGGGCTCTCACAATAAAGATTATTTCCACTATACATCTGAAATCGGGGAATATTTTTCACTATCTTTGCCGATAACAGAAATAGCAAGCATATCATATTGCCCGTAGAGATGCGTGTAATAACAGCTTCTCTGCGAGGGGAGGTCTTGTTTTAGCTTGCGAAAGATGCTCGACGAGATTTCCCAAAGATTAATTTAAAACGAAATACAGAATATTTTCACCCGTGAATATCAACAGGTTCCACAAAATATTCTAGAGATGCATTTCATGTATAACATGGCGGTTTTCGAAGTAAACAATTTCGAAAATGGTGCACATTTTGCATCGTTGTCCTTCCATGGTCGTGACAGTAATTCATTTCATTTAATTTCATGTAATGTAATGTATGCTGTAATGTACGTACGAATAGCTGTTTTCCCATATTCAATTACACACGTGTGACGTACGTGTATGTAAAGCGGGTTAATTATTCACTTTGATGCGCGCGTTTTGCATTTGTGTGCGCATTAGTTGTTAATGCGCGTAACCATGAATGGAAACATAGCGCTAAGGGGACCAGTGTCACAAACAGAACATAGTGCAGTGATGGTTCTATGATCAATGGTTTGTTTTTCCTTTATAATACTTAACCCTAACCAGGCCGGGGGGAGGGGGGTGGAATCCACCCCCCCCTCGACTTTTTCGCGCGATAATTCCGCAACGCACGCAGGTATTGCCGTGCGACTTCATGAGTTTTTTCATTGAAGTCTTGCGCAACTTTTGAGACCAAATTTACGACGACCGGGTATACCGTTCTAAAGTCACGTGACCTTTTGTAAGTGAGCGTCCGCCCGAAAATAGCTAAATTTTGTGTTTTGTGTACAAATCCTATTGAAATTGATTTTTCCCTAGAATAGACAAAACCTTCATTATTTTTCATTCTAATCACTGCAATCATTTAATTTTGGGCTAAAAATAGTTGGATAATGGTCAATCATTTATTCCATGAAAAAAAAACAATAAAAAACAAAAGTAAAAAAACAAAGAAATACATAAGGACAATTTTGGCTGTCGCAATTTTTAATGTTCAAAATCTGTTAATTAAGTCATAAAGAATATTCATGCACAAAATTAGCATATTCTGAGCAATATTTAGTGATTTACAGACAAAAAGGGGATTTTTGCATTAAATTTGCATAATTAATTAAAATTTGATTATTTTCAAAAAAATAACGATGCAATCTTGTAGATTATGTTGCAAGCTATCTGCGTGCTATCTGCTTGGCGCGTACGGAACCATGGGGCTATAATGGTTCCGTAAGTGGTGGTAATTAATTGCATTACTAATGAATTACACAACCCTTTGCAAAGTGTTGGGCATCTATTTGATATCACACAATAGTACCAAAACATATATCATGTGTTGTTCTCTGCCTGGTGGTCCCCTTTAACATAAGCCAAGAGAAGAGTTAGCAAGCTCAGACATCCAAGGAAGGACATTCAAACCTTCATAAAGACTGTCAAGTCCTTCTGGTGGAAACTGTGAATGATTGGAATAAAATTCATCATGGCTAGCACTCTGCACTTTACACCCAACTGAATTGAAAAATGTAACATTTAAAACAATAATTCAAGGGCCATTAATCGTGTATCCCTAGAAAAATGGAAAAGACCACGTCAATACAGACCACCTGGTCATAAAGACCACTTTTTATGTCTCCATCAGGAAGTCTCTACAGACAGGTTAGACTGTATACATATCTCTGACACCAAACCTTAAAAGAAGATACCATAGAAACTAGCCACTCTGATTATACATCAGGCCCCATATTCATAAAAACCCGCTAGCATAGTTCCTTGCCAAGTGAATTTCTAATGATAGTTTATTGAGCAACAAACAGTTTTCCTAGTCCCCAACTAGGGTTAGCTGGGTAAGCCTTAGGTACCCACTAAGTTAACCGTAGTTAGCAACTAAAATATCCTGTGTTTCATTCTTAGCCACGTTATCCAAAATAGACTAAGCAAGTAACTAAGCTAGCGGGCTTTTATAAATATGGGTCTAGTGCCCCGTTTAATAAAACTTCTGCAATTGTTGTAAGTATCCAATTATTGTAACTACCATGGCAACAGCTGAAATGCTGCATTCTGAATGGCTATCGATCTAATAGTTACAACAATTGGACACTTAAAACAATTGCAATTTTTTTTAATAAAATGGGGCACAGGTGTCTTTTTTAGTGCTTGACTTACCTGCATACATTGGTAGAGGAGAACCATGATGTTACTGTTTGCTACGTGTTGTGCTATGTGGCCTTCTAGACCCTCTGCCAGACCACTCAGTAAGTCCAGGGCTACGATCATGAAGTCCTTATCTGGTGGCTCCAGCTCTGGGTTCGCATTGGATGCCTGAAGCAGGGAAAAGAACATTTCAATTAACAGTAGGAACAGTTGCAGAAGAATTGCTACGTGTTTCTGTTGGGTTATATGGGATACTCGTCCCTCTGCTAGACCAATCAGCAAGTCTTGTGCTATGATTATGAAGTAATAGGCTAAGTGTAACCCCACTAAATATGGGAATCTGGTTGGTCCTTTATTAGTCCAAATCTAGTATGAAAACGGGTCAATCATCATGAACAAAGTTCCAGTACCATGATCCGTTACAGAGTCTTCTGTATGAGACGCAGCGCAAGAAAACAGGCTCACCGTACAGCAGGAAGCCAGACATTGTGACGTTGCGATTAAACACTAGTTTTTAAAAATACACGCAATTGAGCCAAACAGCATTGCACAGTTAGGCACATTTTCAGACTTACTTCTAATCACAAATCATTAGGCAATTCAAAATAGCATCTCTGTTGTCATGAGGAAAATATTTTCCATGATCTGGAAAACAGGCTCTGTACATTTTCAGGGAACCTTCTGCAGAATCGAGGAGACTTGGCAGTCCTGCCTTCACTAACACTCATTTTACACTAGTTTAGATTGTCACTTCAGGCAAAAGAAACAAGCTAAAATAATGTTAATTCAAACATATAGAGAAACTGACCAGAAATATATTGTGATTAAAAGAAGGCAAAGAAAATGGGATTCCAACGGGATTCGAACCAGAGACCTCCAGATTGCCAGACCGGTGCTCTTCCGACTGAGCTATAGAAAACCCTAGAACGGTGCTCGTCCCTGAAACCCCGGTCTGGCAATCCGGAGGTCTCGGGTTCGAATCCCGTTGGAAGTCCTTATCTGGCGGCTCAAGCTCTGGGTTCGCATTGGATGCCTGAATCGGAGAAAAGAACATTTTCTTTGCCTTCTTTTAATTAAAATAATGTTAATTAGAAACTCCATTACCATGATCTGTTCCAGAGTCTTCTGTGTGAGTGAGACGCATCGTTGGAACACGGGCTCGCTGTATGGCAAGAAGCCTGACTGCAGGGCCGTTGCTACCGACGACAGGCACTCTAGGAGCGGGAATAGGTCCTTGTCCTCATCTTTCAAGGAGTTCCACTTGGCAATCAGAGGCGGCATCAAGATTGCTATGTGTTCCTAGAAAAAGATTATAAGAATGGTAAAAACATGGAGTTATCAATGAACATAACATAAATAATTTTGTTGCCGTAGTTCAAGCTAGCAATCAAGATTTTCATGTGTTCCTGTAACAAGAATTGAAATATAAGTAGCAGAACGGATGCAAAAATAATAATTATTGTCAGCATCAATGTTGCCGCCATTGCTGCAGCCTCCACCACCACCACTATCATCATCAATATCAAGTCACCCTCATATCAGCATCATCAACCTCTCTATCACCACCATCATCATGATCACGATCTCCCACTCTCATCATCATCATCATGTGCATCAGCACCTTCTACTTGCTTCTCCATCTTACCTCCTTGTTCAGATGGTGGCCCACTGAGTCTGAGTCATACACCCAGGTCTCTAGGATGGCTTGGGAGATAATGTACCAGCTCTGTGCTCTCATCAATCTCTATCACCAATATGGGCACCCACACTCTCATCGTTATCATCAGCAGAACCTTCTTCTTGTTTCTCCATTTTACCTCCTTGTTCAGATGGTGGCCCACTGAGTCTGAGTCATACACCAAGGTCTATAGGATAGCTTGGGAGATAAGGTACCAGCTCTGTGCTCTCATCAATATCTCTATCACCAATATGGGCACCCACACTATCATCGTTATCATCAGCAGAACCTTCTTGTTTCTCCATTTTACCTCCTTGTTCAGATGGTGGCCCACTGAGTCAGAGTCATACACCAAGGTCTCTAGGATGCTTGGTAGATATGGAACAAGCTCTGTGCTCTCATCAACATCTCTTTCAAGATTATGGGCACAATCATGAGCACCCACACTCTCATCATCTACATCAATACCTTTTACTTGCTTCTCCATCTTACCTCCTTGTTCAGATGGTGGCCCACTGAGTCTGCCAGGGTTCCAATGGCATCGTACAGGATAAGCAAGTTCTTGTGCTGGTATTTGCCAAAGGCATACACCAAGGTCTCCAGGATGCTTGGGAGATAGGGAACCAGCTCTGTACATGCCTCCTCCTCCAAAGTCGCAAATGCACTACAAGAAAATATAGATAATCAAGAAGGAATAATTAATAATTGTCACCAGCTGAGCGGAAAATGGACAAGTTTATCGCTGCTGGTGCCTGCTAGCGTAATTAAGGTGTTTGAGGTTGCTAGGCAACAACAGGTCGATCGCAATATAGCGTTCGCTAGACCCTGCTTGCGCGAGATATACCGAGCGATACCGCAGCAGCATGTCGTTAGGTAACAATAGGACGATCCTTGCGTAACTTTCGCTAGCCCCAGCGTGCGCGATAGAGTGAGTGTTGCTGTGGAGTCATCGAGTCACGTGAGTGAGTGGCCTACGTGGCAGTCGGGAGCTAGTTCGTGTAGCGCGTGTGATTGGGCCCTCGGTATCACGTGGGTGAGGATATTGTGCGGTTGCTTGGAGATGGGGTAGGTGGAAGCGCTGATTGGCTGTAAAATCGGGGCGGGAAATGCGAGTGTCTGGATGTGTGTGAGTATATCAGAATAAGGCAGAGTGATTTGAGATCCTGCTCCAGACGGACGTGCGTGAGATGGCTGTGATTTGAGTGGACCAAGTTTGCCTTTCTAAATGTTTTAGTTAAAGGTTTTAAATAAGGAAATCCCTTTTCGGTGACTCTCCAGCCCAGTGTGCAGCACGACAACGTCCAAGCCTTCACCACAACTGGTGACCGTAAGTTAAATCGCTTGTTGACTCTGTTTTGGAGTCTGTTAATTGTGTCGAATGTTATGAATGTATATAAGAGTTGTACTAGAAATTATATGACAGTGAAAGGATGGTGCTAGTGGAGCACAAACTAAGTAAGTTAAATTATTTGAGAGGTCGTGGTTAACCTCCGGAATATATGTTTGCTCTTTATATTGGATGCTATCTTTGGAGGATGATATTATTTGAGATTGACAGGAAGTTCAATTCGTTGTTTCTGTATGCGAGGGGATTCCGCATTATGCTCAAGTGTGTATTAGCTAGGGCTTGTTAATACTTGTTTTAATAATAAAATGATAAAGCCGGTCGGCAATATACTTGTTACGTTTTTGCTTGCTTAGAAATTATATATATATAATATTGATGTATGCAATTTGCACCGTAGTGGAAATATGTTCTGGAATTATTGTTTGCAGTTGCATCCGGTGATTGGACCGGGCATCTACATCCGGTGGCGATATCCGGCTTCCAACTTCTTCATCCGATATCCGACTTCTTCATCCGATATCCGACTTCTTCATCCGATATCCGACTTCTTCATCCGATATCCGACTTCTTCATCCGATATCCGACTTCTTCATCCGATATCCGACTTCTTCATCCGATATCCGACTTCTTCATCTGGTATCCGACTCCGGCATCCTAGACCGGCGTAGTCATCCGACGACGGTATCCGATGTTCGCGTTCCGCGTCTGAACCCAGCGTCGAACTCCGATTGATGTATTCGGTTCGCGCACCCAGTGGACAGATCGCTCGTCTTCAGCACAGTTTGTCTCGACGATGATCCGGCACGCGATCCGGCATTAGAGTAGCGTTCAGCGGGGACTGTAGGCTACGAGAGTCTTCACGCGTCTCTACGGCCATTCTTCCTTTATGGTTTGATTCAATTGGTGCACCATAATAATCCGAACATTAAGATAGGGTTTATACTGAGAATTACTATTAGCTACTTCTCCTCTTAAATGACCTCCAAAATTGCCGGCTTTTATGAATAGATTATTCCAGTGTTCTCTTGCAATTGGTTATAAAGACTTGGTAACTCACCAGTCTTTATACGTAATGAAGTTAATTTGATAACCGTAACTGAATGTATTGATGCTTGTAACTGAAAGCTTAGATTAAACATATACTATATTACATGTAAAGCAAGTTTGTCTAGTTTGCTTGTATTGTGTCCGATTTAATATGATAAAACAGGGTACACAAATACCACTTTACTTACATTTGAACACATCATGGGAAACAGGGTGACAATAATAATACTACTATTGATTTATATTGGCCTTATAAATGACCATTACCTCTGAAGTGCTTTACAAATACATTATTGGTAGTCAGATACACACACAGAATATACCTGCACTTTAAGCACACATTCTCAACTCCCAGGGGAGTATTCTAGCCAGAATACATTCATGTCATAGTTACCTGCAAGCTGCCTCTTGTACCCTCTTGTTGCTATCAAGGATCCTCCTGAGTAGCTCCTGCATGAGTCTCTGGAAGTAGAGCTGGTGTGGTTGGTTGATCACCCAGTGTGAATAGCGGCTCAGGGTCCAGCAGGTTATGGACCGCACAAGGGCCTTCTTCTCTGACAGACAGTCGATCAGGAACGGAACCAGCTCAGGGAGGTGCATACTCATCGCATTCACACATCCTGTGAAGAAAATGAACATTAACGTTGTAAACAATAATAACAATTGAAAAGATATTGGACAGAAAGGAATTGTGTATTACAACATGTTTAATTTTGTTCAGGTGATCGATCACAACAGAGCCTTTTTTCTGACAGGCAGTCAATATTAAGGAACAGTACCTGTTCTGGGAGGTGGATGCTTATTGAATTCACTCACCCTTTGCAGAGTCATTTTCACAGACCTAAATATTTATTTTTGCGCAGGCACATCTGTCTCACATTCTGTTATCACTTCAAAGATCAGGATTCCAACTTACACGAGTCAGAGCTTTGTTGGGATACAACTTCCTATTCATCAAATAAATGTAATGTCAACAGTCCCACATTCTTCAATTCATGTTGGTACATCCATTTCCATCCTCGATAATTTCACACAGACCCACATAGCTAATTTCATGTGTTCACACCTGTCTACACCCCAAGTGATTTTGCAGAGTCCCACATGTATCATTTCATGTTGGCTACTCTTACCTTCAGCGATTGCACCAAGGACCAGAATGCCCGATTCTTTGACCTCCCACTCTGAGCTGAATAGGGTCTCTTTGAGGATGGGCAGGACAACGGGCATCAGCTCATCACGGAATACATTGGCAAGCATGTCCAGGGCTGCTGCTGAACATTTCCCTGCAAAGTAGTGAGTCAAGCATATTTGATATAAATAACATTTCATTTCTATATATTGAGGAAAATATTGAACAGGATTGTTTGATATCAACAACATTTCATTTCTATCATGAGGATGGACTGGACTGCTGGCATCAGCTTATCATGGATAATATTGGCAAGCATGCCGGAGGCAGCTGCTGAATACAACTATAACTATATTTCATTATTAATGGTACCTTTTTAAACTCCTAGCTGAGATTTTGTTTTGTATTATAATTGATTAATGGATGGATTAAACAAGGCTTAGTCAGCCTATGATATACTCACTAGCACTTGCCCAATTGCCCGGGGCAAGTAAAAATTGATGTCTGGCAAGCAAAATTTCATAAATTGCCTAGTTTGGTTGCCCAATCAGGCAAATAAATTATAGGTCGACTATGAAAGAATATTAATGTAAATCCTTAAGTTTAAATCTCATCTAGAAGTAAGCGGGCAAGTAAACTTTCTGTTCGGGCAAGTAAAATTGAAAAGTTATGATTTAACTTGCCCGAACAGGCCAGTAAGGAAAAGTGTAGGAACCTCATCACAACCTGGTCGAAACTGAAATGAAATTCACCCTCCTACATGGGAGCATTCTCTGATTTTTAAAAAAAAAGTAGCATAATACTTGAACTTACTTAGATTCCAGTCAGAGAGTGCGTCGTCATCGTCAATGCCGTAATCTGATGCTGAGTCACCCTGCAATAATAATGAAAAGAAGAGATAACATTGACTGAGAGGTGTGAAGTACAAAGATCAATGATCATGAAAAGTACAAATAGCAAATAGCATTCATAGTTTACATGTGTGCACTGCACAACACAAAACCAGTGCGTATTTTGAACAAGCGTCAGATTAAGGATCTGAATCACCTGAACATGTCGTTTCTCCTTATTCTTGTACATAGGGATATAAAGGGCACTGTTTGAAATGCTACTCTGCAGTTCGAACATTCACAACTATAGCTAATAATCTTGGATCAGTTGTCTTCTTGAAAAGCACATTGATTATGAGAATTGATAGATGGTGCCTTAGAAGTTTAGCAAATTATATAGATAAAAGGAACAAAATTATGATTTTGCAGAGATCTCAGTGAACTCAAAGTGTAGAGCAAGTTACAAAGTGACCGACAACATGGATCCCTGATTTGGAAAAGGACATAAAGTTCAGGGGGGTGTTTCACAAAGATTCAAAGTTGAACTTAACTCTAAGTTGGACCTAACTATTATGGAAAGCCATTTGTAGCCTTGGAACAAAACATATTCAAAAGCAAAAATGCAAGTATTTTTGATTTTTCATAAATATTACTTGAAGAACATGAAATCTCCTTGATAATAGAAAATATTAGTGATTTGAATCAACATTTTATGCCTTTTGAAAGAACTTTTACAACTCATTTTGAAAAAGAAACGGCTTTCCATAAGTCCAACTAGAGTTAAGATCAACCCAGAGGGACACTCACATCGTCATCCTCAAAGGAGTGTTGCTGTGCATGTGTCTTTGATTTGTGGAACCGTGGCTTGATGTCCTGCTCGTTGTCCGGGATCATCTCGTCCTCCTCCACATCGCCCTTGAGAAGGATGATGTCGATCTCTGAGTATTTCATCCCCTTGATCAGGATAGGTACTAACCTGTTGGGGGAGAGTTGAAGTTGTATTTAATCAACAAGATATATTCTTTTAATTAATAGTCATCTATTATTTAGCAATGATAGAAAATGATGAATGTATGAGCCTAAAGATTAATGGTGTCATCTTCCTTGTCATCCCGAGGAGGATGTTGATCTCCAAGGAAGATGTCGATCTCTGAGTACTTCATCCCCTTGATCAGAATGGGGACTAACCTGTTGGGAGAGAGATGACGAATGTATTTTATCAACAAAAGATATTCTGCATAAGTCTTTTTTTTTTGCATCTATTGTAAGCAATCGTAGAAAACAAATTGCATCAAACTATGAGCCTTTAAATAATGATGTCAATCTCTGAGTACTTCATCCCATTGATGAGGATGGAGATTAGCCCGTTTGTAGGAGAATTTATCACCAAGAGATATTCTTTCAAAGTCCTTTGTCGTCTTATTGTTTAGCAATAAAAGAACAAGAAAAAGCCAAACTATGAGCCTAGATATCAATAATGTTGTACAGCCCTTGAGAAGGATGATGTTGATCTTTGAGTACTTCATCCCCTTAATCAGGATTGGGTCTAACCTGTTGGTAGGAGAGGAAAATGTGTAACAGTAGTGACAAAGAGACAAGGCAACAATACCATAGGAGACTAAACAAAAAAGTTTCAAATTCAGTATAATAATAATCACCCTACATTAATGTAGCACCCAATTTGATATAATGGCATCTCGCAGAATTTGAACCAAACACCAGAAGGTACCCAATTGACCTGAAGGACCTGATAATAGAGAGGTTGGAACATACCTTGGTAGATGCGGTGCAAGGATCTCTTTACAGATGCTCTGCTCAGCCAAGGTGAGCCAGAACTCACAAGCCTCCAGCGCCACCGCCTCATCCCCATCTTGCGTCCTCAGGAGAATGTACTGTAAACAAACAAAGATTGAAAATGAGCAAAGAAAAATAGCCTTCGCCGGGAATCTAACCGGAGACCTCCGGATTGCTAGTCCGGTGCTCGACCACTGAACCACAAAGAGCCTTGAATGAGGAACGTTCCCATGAAACCCTTTTCATTGCTCGATTAGTCAGAAGCTATATAAACCGCGCACTAACCCAAGGATAATTGAACCAACTTTTAAAATTATAAACAAAGAAACATACGGACATTTTAACCCTCTTGGTATTTCCCCTTTAGATCCAATTTCAGTTTTTACAACTGGCAAATTTTAAAAGATGCTTATCCTATGTAAAATATAAACATCCATTTTATCACTATTGTGATTAACCAATCCATCTTCAGCCTTCCTCTATTAACAATTTGTCTATGATTGAATTATACTTTCAACATACCAAAACTTAAGACTGTATGATTTACATCAAAGAAAGTTTCAAAAGGATTCTGAAAACAGTGCAATCTTATTTTCCCTTGTTTTTTAGATATATGGAAACAAGATACTTATATTGATCCATTTCATTTAAAATCAGTGTAAAACAGCTTATAATGCAAAAATATGGTATATGTGTAAAACAGGTGACCAGAAACCTAAAGGGATGTTGTAACTAGTGCAAAAAGTGAAGGGTTGATAACTTGATAAAATGTGTATTTCTGACTGTGATCTGAGTTGTCCACCAAGTGATGTGTGAAAATAACTTGGCAAATTAATTTCATGTGACCAAGTAATGAGTGAACGAGTAAAGTTATAATTGCTAATGCATTGCACAGCTGAAAATCTCCCTGGTAGACTTTCAAATCCGAACACTTCAATCACAAATATCTTTCAACAAAAGAGAAATTCTGAAAACTGAAACCTATTCCATGCTTTTAATACAACGAGGTATGTGAGAACCACTAGAGTTCTAAGTAAGTCTTGTGGATGGTGACAATGTGGCTAGATCCCTTGACAAAGACAATGAACATTCATGCAGAATAGCCTTACCTCAATGATGTTCTGCATGTGCGGTATCAACCTGTCTAGCCTCACTTCAAGGAGCATCACTAACGCTCTGCACACATTTTTCCGAACTTCGGTGTCCTCGTCTGACGCAAGAGCGAACAGATTCTGTCACACATAAGAACAAATTATTAATTTTCAATTACTTATTTAATAAAATAATGTTCTTATAACAAATATAGTGACGTCTAAAATCATTACTCCACCAAGGTAAATTTTTTAAAATTTGGCAGGCTATGAAAATATTTGATATTTTAGATGTTACATATATACATTTTGTTCAAATATTCTTTCATGTACTTATAACAGCATTTTCTTTCAGAATTTTCCATAACTTGCCATGGGCCTTTAAGCATTCCAACATAACAATACATGACTAACATAATACGTGTGGTTTACGGGTACACCATGTGAGATGGGTGGATTGGTAAGCCCTGAAAAGGACTATGGTAGTCCTAGAAAGGACTGTTGGTGTAGTTCTGAAAAGAACTGTTGGTATTCTTTCTAGGAGAGTTCTAAAAAGAACTGTTGACTAACATAACCAAACAATACTTACATTCACAAAGGGATCTATGTGCAGCATCAGTGTTGGTGTCTTGCTGATGAATTGATTGACATGTTACGATTGTGCAATAAAAGTGAATATTTACAGCGTTTTTTTTCTGCAGTTTCCAAAAACCTGTCATGGGCCTTTAAGCATTCATACCTAACCAACATAACAATACGTGACTGACGTAACCACCACATGACTTACTTCCATGAAGGGATCTATGTGCAGCATCAGTGCTTGTGTCTTGCTGATGATGAACTGATTGACACACGCGATGGCATGCGACCTGTCAGACAGAGGGAGAGAGGAGAATAACAGATTATCATTGTGTAAGGCAGCCAGGGAGAATGTAGGGAGAAGGTCAGGAGGATGGAGAGAGAGGAACGAGAGATGGAGAGAGTAAGAGAGGAAAGAAGACAATTATGGATGAGAGAGAAGGAATATGAGATGAGATAAAGAAGAAGGGGAAATGGAAGAGAAAGGGAGTGAGAGGAATATAACAGATGCAGAGATCATTGTGTAAGGCAGCCAGGGAGAATGTAGGGAGAAGGTCACGGGTTGAAGAGACGAACGGGAGATGGAGAGAGTAAGAAAAGAGGGAGGGAGGGAAGGAATAATTGGTCAGAGAGAAGGAAGATGTATGGGAAGATGAGATAAAGAAGAAGGGGAAATGGAAGAAAATGGGAGTGAGAAGACAATAACAGATAAGGCAGCCAGAACAAATGTAGGGAGGTCATGAGGATAAAGAGAGGATCGGGGGATGGAGAGAGTGAGAGAGAAAAGAGGGAGGAATGGGATAATTGGTCAGAGAGAAGGAAGATGTATGAGAGGATGAGATCAAGAAGGAGTACATGAAGAGGAAATGGAGAAATAAGATGAAGCTATGTTATCCACTAAACTAAAATCAATGTAATTTTATCTAAATGAAACGAAAAGAAACAAACCTCAGGAATATTGCAATAATATTAATAAAGCATGATACTGCATTTTTTTTTTAAATTGTAAAAATTGTCCCCAATTATTCCCCCAAAATGAAATTCAATGTTATTTTCTTTATACAAATTAATAATTTATCAAAAGGTAATATGCATGAACTGACATTGGAAACATTCATAAGAGAAACAATTATATGCCAAAGACACAAAGACCTGAAGAACTAAAAGAGATCTTCTTCTTCTGATTGAACGGCCTCCTTCAATCCTGAAGCTTCTTGCAGATGGGAGGCATTTAAGCCACCCTACTCCCTTTCCCAGACACTAGATAGGTCTAAAAAAGCCTGACATTTACAGAGTGTAATCCTTCTTTCCCGTAATCCTTACCTGATCTTGGGGCTGGCATGCTTGAAGTAGTTGAGCAGCTTTGGAATGAGAAAGTTGAGGGGTCTGTTGAGGGTGTCGCTGTCCAGAACGTCCGCCGAGTCTTCACAGATCTTCTGCAGCGCTCCAAACGAACCCTGAAAATACATGAAATGGGTCATATTCTGTTAACATATTTAGAAGTAGTGTTTTTAAATGCATTTCTGTTGAACTATCAATGTCTGTCAGGTCTTCACAGATCTTCTGCAGCGCTCCAAACAAACCCTGAAATACAATGAAATGAAACATATTCTGTTAAAATATTGAGTAGTATTTTTAATTCAAACTAGGAGCTTTGGAATGAGAAAGTTGAGGGGTCTGTTGAGGGTGTCGCTGTCCAGAACGTCTGCCGAGTCTTCACAGATCTTCTGCAGCGCTCCAAACGAACCCTGAAAATACATTTAAATCAAAGATATCCTGCTAAAACATTGAGATGAGAAGTAGCATTTTTTCCCCATTAATCTCTTATTTCTGTGAAAATGTATGCATTTGGCAAACAGCGGGGGATTACCCCACATTGACTCCAACAAATCAATTTACTAAGTTCAGTTTCCAGTCTTTATAACTAGAGAAAGTAGATGGTAATTAATGAATGGTTTATAATTATATGAAATCCCTGTTAACCCAATGAAGACTGGTTGGTTATTTGAACATGCATTCTTCATACTCCCCAAGTACAGGTCCTCCAGGAACCAGTCCGGAATGGGTTAATATACAGTGTACGATACAACTGATGGTAGCAGGTGCCTGCTGTAATTGTAAAGGAATACCTCTCCATTTAGTCCCAAGTAAAGAGTGATTACCTGTGAATTATCTTGTGACAATGCATGATGCATTACCAATCCTTGCAATCGGTGCAAGAAATACTGTGCATTTGCAATGTAATACAAGCATTGGCCCGGAACACAACCAAATTTCAACATTGTACCTGGCCAAATGGCCCAAATTTCAAGAATTTACTAGGCCAAATGGCCCAAAATAAGATTTTTATAATGTTTGGGGCCACACATTTTTTGAGGGCCACTAGAAATAGTGAATCTTCATTTTGCTTGCCGACTAGATTAATTTCTAGCATTGGTGTATGTGTGTGTGCATCTGTGGTCGACACTGTGTGTATTTACAAATCTGTTGTGTGGTGCGTGAGTCTGTGGTTTAGTGTCTGTACATGTACGTTTTGCGTAGCTGTTCAAGATTAGAAATCTATTCTACGATTCTACACTTGTGTCTGTGTCCTTGCATGCAAGCCTGTCTACAATGTATCCATTACCTTGTGAATACATTATGCAATAGACAGTGCAAGATGATACAGTCAAACCTGTCTTAGTGGCCACCTGTCTAGTGTCTAAAGCAGCCAACATGCCTATAGCTGGCCACTAAACTTGATCCCTGCAGAGAAAATCAATGGAATGAACCTGTCTAGATAGAGGTTACCTGTCTACAGTGGCCACTAAACATGATCCCCTGCAAGAAAAACAATTGAATGAACTGGTCTATAGAGGTCACTGGTCTACAGTGGCCACTACTTCCCTTCGGTGGTCACTATACATGTACATACAGGTTTGACTGTACTTCCTACACCACATTTAGTGAATTTTTTGTCCTGAGGCAGAAGTCATAATTTTTATTTTTTTCGGTTTGGGGGGGGGGGGGGGCTACTTTTCAAGCTCACCTGCATAAATACAGCACTCTAACATTTGTTTTGTATTGAACTCTAGATGCAAATTTACGGGGGTTCTTTTAAGCATTTCTGGGATTAAATTACCCCGAGCCCCTGTGTATTTTTTTTCACTGCTTCCTACACCACATTTAGTGCATTGTTTCCCGAGACAGAAGGCATGATTATCTGTGTGTAAAGTAAACATCCACAAACTGGCAACCTTGCCCTGCAATGGCATATATATATCCTGCCATCAATAGACTGAGAAAACAAACCAGAAAATCCAGAATCGGATCACCAACTGTACAGCGTTCATGAATTTACTTTTTTAGGTACAACCTTTTTGGTTGTTGTTTAACTTGTTTTCTTCCTATATTTCCTTTAAATTGAAGACTGCTAGTATGTGAACAAATATATATTTATAATTTAAGTGCTGATATATGAACATAACTTGATGTATCCAGTGTTTAATGCCAAAAACAGATGCTAAGGTCACCACATGGTCTTTTACTTGGAAAATACTTGGAAAATACTACAAATAATAAAAATAGTTGAAATATTTGTTTAATGTTATTCCTCAGCAATTTTTGTCATTGACCTAATCCAGACCTTAATAGAATGAACTTCTGAATTTGGAAATGTCAAGCAGATTTAATTTCAAGGAAAATACAGATTTGTAAGTTTTCCCCAACTAGTAAACTAAATTTTGGCACTATTTTCATATGATAAACTTCCCTTAGACAGGGCTCGACACTCGAACTGGCCCGCTGGCCGGGGGCCAGTGAAATTGCAGTTCGGGCCAGCAAAAATGTATAAAAGTAATATTTTAGTAGCCCGATTGGGCAAGCAGATTTTCAACCCAACATTGACAAAAAGTGAAAAATCTTGTTTTCTGCCATGTTAGGCTTCATTTATAATCACAAGTTTAATCTGAAAAGAGTGATATTTTGAATAGTAAAAAGTTTACTCATGATATAAAATTTTCGGGCCAGTAAAATTTTCTTTCGGGCCACCAGAAAAGGGGAAGATATCATTTAACTGGCCCGACCGGCCACTGACAAAAAAGGTAAGTGTGGAGCCCTGCCATAGATGATGCACATACATGTCTTAACAAGAACTAGTATTGGTAGATGAATATAAATTACATGAGAACCAACATGCATAAAAGCCAATACAAGCTCCTTTATGGCCTAATCCCACTGCACCATTTCTCCTTCCGTTTCCTATCCGACCAAAGTGTGGCAAAACAGTCAGTATCTAGCAAAAGTTCAATGACGTATCGTTTCATGCAAAACCTAACCCAACTTTTCCATTCCGATCTTGGTCTGCATCATTTTTTTTCCTGCTAGTACCATCCAGATGACAAACTGATAGGAAATAAAAGGAGAAATTGTGTGCACAGTGGGACTAGGCTGGGGTTATTAAAGTGAGATGACAGCGATAGAAATTTATCTCTCATGCATGTTGTATAATTTCCTGTCCTGCCACTTCAGTGTACACCAACTCACTGATGAAGTGTGGTGTGCACAGTGAACAGGGACAACTCTGGGTTATTTAACCCCTAACATGCTGATTGGCATCTGGTAAACCACACTTGTAAGAGACACGGTTTAGCATCTAAGTACACTGTAAGGGTATCATGACATGATACTTGAAATTATTAGTTGCCCGGCCACTATATGTACATGAGAGCCACCATACATGAGCTTAGAACTGTCCTTTTATTCAATTTAACAGTCTTTCTTTGTTTAGGGCTACGCAGTTTTTGTAATGGGCTACCAACAAATGTTGATTTTCCTTGCCAAACATGCCCACTAGTAAATGAAGTTGATTTCTAGCATTCCAAAGGGGCTTGTGCTTTTGATCCTAGCAGAATCGTATCAGTGCATCAGCCAGGATTGAAAAGAAACCCAATGAAAATTTGACTCACAAACACAAGGTAAAAACAGATGTGAAAATCTAGCATTTACTAGAGCATTGTGGAATAGTTCAGTGATTTTTGTATGTACATGTAGAACTAAGGCTGAGTCATGTCGGTAATTGTCGGAACCGGGTCCCGATAAACTTTTACCGGTCGGGAACCGGTATCCCGATAAATTTTTACCGTCGAAACTCGGACCGGTAAAATCACGCAAGCGTGCACGCATCGGCAAAAATGCACTGTTTGGGGCTTATATTAGGAGTGGGCTATACGGGGGTGAAAAATACTTTTTTTGACATTTTATTTTCGGGACAGTTTTTTTGTATTCCATTTGCCCTATCTCAACATGAAATGACAATATTTTTTTCCTGGGGTCAAAGAAAAAAGTGTGCAGGGCCAAAATCCAAGATGGCCGCCGTTTTTCCTTAAAAATCACATTTTCGGCCATAACTTTGTCATTAGTGGGTCTCTTTATTTGGTTTTGGTGTCTAACCCTATGTTTTGGGGGTTAAGGGATCTATTTATGCAGTTAAAAATACTGTAAAATATTCAGATATTTTTGTTAAGGCATATTTTGACAATTTTTACCCCTTTTTAACTCAATTTTGATCCATGCCTGTAGACCTGAAATTAATGGGTAAATATATCAGAGAATATTTTTTTAAAAGCTAGAGAACAAGTTGAAAGTGATAAAATAATATTCATAGCCCCCATAACCCTCACACCTGACAACATTTTCAGCCTGGGGTTATACAAAAAAGTGTGCAGGGCCAAAATCCAAGATGGCCGCTGTTTTCACATTTTCAGTCATAACTTTGTCATTTTGTGGTGTTTTTACTTGCTTGTGGTATCTATCGCCATGTTTTGGGGTCAAGCAATCTGACATGCATCTAAAAATAGTCACAAGCCATCAAATGTTGATTGAGTTAACTCCTTTTTTACCTAAATTAGCATATTTCGTGAAAAGTGTCTTCAATTTCTACGATGTTGCTTAAAACATAATGCGGCTTTCTTCTAAAGAAGTCCCCGGTTCCTGAAACGGTCACAGGCACAATCTGCTGCTTTATAGTGTCCTGGATGTCATCAGTCCCAGGTGGTCGCTGCAAATTTCATCTCTGGTACCAGCACGCATCAGGTGATCCACTCGGAAAGTTCCGTCCCCATTATCATCCAGGTACAGTCATGTAGAACCCAATATACCATCTTTTGGTATATGCCTCTCTCGCCCTAGATGACAGCAAGTGGATGGTTAGTCCGAAACATAAGTACTTTTTCAGAGTGAGACATTCCCTCTGCCTCTTGGGCTCCCATGAATGTTTCCAGTATCTCCTCCTCGAAAGGAAATACCACTGCTTCCTATGCTTGGTAATCATCCCCGAGGAGTACTGAACATTAGGTTCTCGATCATCTCTTTCTCTGATAATTTGTTGACCTTGTAAAGGTCCCTGCGGACATCTGCATCACGTTGATATGTGACTCTGGTACTGAATTTCCTGCCTAAATAACACTTCAGCTCAGGCTATTTGTACTTTAAAGGCCCCCCCCCCCCAAAAAAAAAAGAAGCTTTATTAGGAATGAGAAAGTGACAAATTCTCTGAAATTAACCTAGGCTTTAGCCTTGTGTTGAAGTGTAATTAAAGGTGACCACCAGGCAAAGGACAACACATTATTATATGTTTTGGTACCGTTTTGTGATATCAAATAGATACACAACATTTTACAGAGGGTTGTGTAATTCATAAACAAAGCAATTAATTTCCACCACTTACGGAACCACGGCTATCTCGTGGTTCCACACGGGCCAGGCATTTGCGAGTGCGCCAATGCAATTCACGCGTACGTCAATAGAATCCCGGATGATTCGTTCGCTCTGCATAGAGCGCCGCTGGCTCTGCTCGCATAATAGTCTGCGCATTCAGACCGCATGACCGCATGGCTGAGAATGGTGATGCGTTTTCCAATTATATATTTTTTTCTGAAAACATATTTTTGTGAACTTATTGAAGGAATGGAATACTAAAGATGTTACCTTTCTATAAAAAGATTATTATTTTTGGGTGGTGGTACCCTTTAATTATAGGAGTAGGCTATACGTGGGTGAAAAATACTTTTTTTGTCATTTTATTGCCCAAGAGGTAGAGGGAATGTCTCACTCTGAACAAGAACTTATGTTTCAGCCTAACCAACCACTAATTGCTGTCATCTGGGATGAGAGAGACATGTACATTGTACCAAAAGATGGTATATTGGGTTCTACATGACTGTACCTGGATGATAATGGGGACGGAATTTTCTGAGTGGATCACCTGATGCATGCTGGTACCGGAGATGAAATTTGGGACTGATGACATCCAGGACACTATAGAGCAGCAGATTGTGCCTGTGACCGTTCCAGGAACCAGGGACTTCTTTAGGAGAAGGCCGCATTATGTTTAAGCAACATCGCAGAAATTGAAGACATGTTTCACGAAATATGCTAATTTAGGTTAAAAATTAGTTCAAATGTAGTCAAAAATGGTGTTAACTCAACATTTGATGACTTGTGATTATTTTTAGATGCATATTAGATTGCTTGACCCCCAAAACATGGGGATATACACCACAAGCAAGTAAAAACGCCACAAAATGACACAGTTATGGCTGAAAATGTGATTTTTCAAGGAAAACGGCAGCCATCTTGGATATTGGCCCTGCACACTTTTTTGTATAACCCCAGGCCGAAAATGTTGTCAAGTGTGAGGGTTATGGGGGCTATGAAAATTATTTTGTCACTTTCAACTTGTTCTCTAGCTTTTTAAAAATGTTCTCCAATATAATTTACCCATTAATTTCAGGTATACGGGCATGGTTCAAAATTGGGTTAAAAATGGTCAAAAATATGCCTTAACACCATATCTGTATATTTTACAGTATTTTTAACTGCATAAATAGATCCCTTAACCCCCAAAACATAGGGTTAGACACCAAAACTAAATAAAGAGACCCACTAATGACAAAGTTATGGTCGAAAATATGATTTTTAAGGAAAAACGGCGGCCATCTTGGATTTTGGCCCTGCACACTTTTTTCTTGGACCCCAGGCAAAAAATATTGTCATTTTATGTTGAGATAGGGCAAATGGAATACAAAAAAACTGTCCCGAAAATAAAACGAGAAATGACCCATTTATAGCCCACTCCTACTTATATTGCTCTTTTTATATGCAAATAACATTATAAATACTGAGGCTTTTATGGATTTACATATCAATCTTTACGGGAAAATAGTTACAGACTATCCAGAATTAACTCGGTTTCGCATGAAAAGTATTTTTTTTCGAAGTAAATTGGACCTATAAATCGATCGTTTGTTCACCATTGCCCATCGCAACGCGGTTCACAGAAACTTAGCCCGCTAGTCGGGGGGAAACGATCGCTTGTGACTGTGAGCCACTGCCCTCAAAAAGTGGCTATAAATTAGCCTTTTCGCAATCAACACCATTTTGGTAGTCTACTTACATGATAACATGGCATTTGAAAGCTGAACAGAATACAAAATCACCCCCAAAACAATGAAAAAACTGTGCTGAATTATCGATAAATTTCCAAGGAACATTCGTGATCGTGAGGATCGAAGGTTGATGAATTGAGCTACAGCATGCAGCAAGTTTTCGGGCCGCTGTTTCATGCATATCGCTCGTATACTTTGCGTGCAAGTTACGGGTCTTTTTTTCTTACGCGAGATTCATCCGCCGGCCGGTGGAACTATGTTAATTCATCCCCAGGCCATACGTTTGCACACAAAGTATACGAGCGAATAGGAGCGATGTAGTCGTTTTTTATCAATATTTTGCGTAATTGTTTTCATTGTTTTGGGGCTCATTTTTGTTTCTGTTCAGCTATCAAACGCCATGATATCATGTAAGTAGAATATCAAAACATTTTAAAATGGTGCAAATGACCAAAAAACGTATTTTGAGCTACTTTTTGAATGCACTGGCTTATCAGCTGGATCATACAATGATCCATCAGACAACTCCCCTGGAGTATCGGACTAACATTGTGTGCACATCCGCCGACAATATCGTTCAAATGACTAGCAATTTAGCGCTTCCTGTTCAATTTCTGACTATCAAACGAAGTAAAGAACCAAGAATTTCTCGAAAATAACCACTCTTTAAAGTAAATGATATCAATTGCCCCATTTATATTTGAATTCCGCTACATTATTGTGATAATCTTAATTTCTTTTTTAACATTGTATTTATTTTTATTTTTTTTCGGGGCACCGTTTCCGATATAACGAAACCGGGTCCCGATTGAAACGGTCGGTAACCGGTGTGATCGACCGAACTGACTCAGCCTTATGTAGAACTCTTTTTTTTTTAGGCATAATGAAAAATAAAACACTGGAGCTAGAAGAAATTCAGCCTCTAAAATACCTAGCAGAATTCTACATTCATACATATTCACTGAATTATACAACAAAGCCAATCAATACTAGAATTTCAAATGCATGTACATGTAGGAACACATTTATAATGCAATTTATGGCGTGCAAGTCACGCTTGGAAATGAGCCCCTAGTCTTATTTTCTGTTCCCAGTTCCCCCGCTTCATATCAACTCACTGACATGTGGTGCCATCTCTAGGGCATACACCTGCCGCAGAGACAGCATTCAGTGGAAACGGGGTCAGGCGACTAGAGATAATCATGTATAATGCAGGCAGATAGCCCAGCCAACTTCACCTCATTTATCACTGTCACCACCCAGCGGAATACTAACAATACACTGTATGCAACAAATTGAAGCTTGTGACTAAAGACTGCTAGTCAGTTATCTGATACTGTAGCAAAGTGTCAAGGTTTTAATGTTTTGATATGATTTATAAATGATTCAGGTGCTGTCCTGAATTATTAATCCTAATCCTTATTCATCAAAGATGTAAAATATATGCATACTAATTATTTGATGTACTTGGATTTATTTTAGAAAACATTGACTCTCGAGTGAAGACTAAACAGTTAAATGGCCCTCCTGCTAGATGTATGGAAGCAAAAGAGTAGAGTTAGTATGCAAGTCCCATCCAATATGCTTTCTACGTCAGCCTCCTTGCTTGCTTGCAGATGAGTGGCAAACATTGATCTCTTTAACACATGCATTCTTCAAATCTTGAGCTAAGACTACCTGTGGCTTGCCCCCAGTAAAAACAGTGGAGCAGCATGTAAGCCCCATCAATTCTGTTTTGCGTCATCATCCTTGCATTCAGATGAGCAGCGAGACTTAGCTATCTCACTAATCTCTTTAACACGCATATAAGACTTGAACTGAGACTACCTGTGGCTTGCCCCAAGCTATTACTAATGCATACTGTATCTGTAAAAGCAGAGGTAAGATTTAAGTCCCATCCATTACGCTTTGCGTCAAAATCCTTGCATGTAGAAAAGAGGTTCAACACATGTAGGAGTCTTGAGCTGAGACTACCTGTGGCTTGCCCCCAGCTATAACTAATGCATGTATCTGTAGAAGCAGTGAAGCAGAGATTAAGCCCCATCCACTATGATTTGTCTCATCATCCTTGCAGGCAGACGAACAGCAAGCCTGGGCTCTCCCACTGATCTCTCCAACCAACAAATTCAGGATAGAGTATTCCCAACTCGATTCTGTGTGAGGTATTGATGCTGCTGAACTGCCATCTTGCTTTAGCCATCCGAATGACACAGTGCAGGGAATAATTTTCCTCCTCAAATTTGATTAGCAATTTCAGCCGATGGATAAATATTTCAAATGAAATTTTGTACACTTCTATTGAAGAAAACTGCTACACAAAAGATATTTTGTATAGCAGTCATGTAAAAATGCATAGCAAATTGCAATGCGATACCAGGAAAATTATTCCTTGCAGTGTGGCAAGATGGGTAGAGCGCACACTTGCCCATAACAGGATCCTGAGTTTAAAACCACTGCTACTGTCTTTCATCAAGATAATTATAAAATCAATTTTTGCTGCCTTTTACCCCCCCCCCCCCCCCCCCCCCCCGAGGTGTATAAATGGGGACACTGTAGGAATGCAGGCTAGCATTGTATCTATTTGGCCAGGGTAATAATTGTATAAAGCACTTGAGGATCTATACTGTTTTTATCTCCTTTTTATCATCCCTTATTTTGTTCTATACTGTTTTTTATATCATTTGTATCATCCCTTATTTTGTTCTTTTGTTTGTTTGTGTATAATTTTATCAATGTTGGCAATGAGTACACTAGTAGTGGACATGTGTGTCAGTATACGGTCAACAGTAATTATATCATTCTGGGTCTGTACTTTGGTAGCATGGATAATCCACAGCGTCACGTCTATCGACCAACAATCAATCAAGAATCTTAGACATCAGTGGGCTCCCCACTCAGCGGCAAGGTAAATGTCAACCATTCCCCCTGCGATGATGAGCACCTTGCCTCCTGGCTTAACCCTTAAAATCAACATTGGCACCCAACTGTGTGTTATTGCAATGGCTTTTTAATGGTTTGGCACCATGTGTGTTAACAATCTCACCCTCTAGGCAAGGCTCTCTTGTTAATCCTCTCATTTTAAGGTAGTCTTTCACTTACTATACAATTATATCACATATACGTGTATGTGTACCTAGATGTACACGTATGATCGCAGTGCATACATGCAGTACTGTTTGAGGGAATGAGAAGCTTTGTAAGGTTAAAACACTTTTACTCGTCGCCGGTGACTTTTGTGGAATATAAATCAATATTCATCTCCTTTAAAAATAGACTCCACTTCAATATTCTGTTTGAATTACTGAATTCTCGACTAATAATTTGTAAAGGCATTATATCTCCACAACCTGAAATTGCTGCATTGAATTAATAGCAAGTTTGAGGAATCAATTATCAATCATCATGTCCCAGTTCATGTAGTGCATTTTCATGTCTACAAACAGATCAACTCTATAAGACTTTGTTACAATTTCCAATAAAAAATACAGATTAACAAAAATATATATCAAATCATCATGCTAAAATGTATTGTTGTCTTAACAATCAAAACAAAATAATCTAGTTTTCAGAATCAAACAAGTCTGGTCTGGTCTTCAACTCACAATGTTGTAATGAAATAGCTGATATAGGGTTAGATTGGAGGTTCTACAGGCAGTTTGAAATCCCCACTCTTTATGCTATGGTAGTGGTACGGATACCTCTCAACTCTCATCATCTTGATCAGACAATCATTGTCAAATATTCAACAAAATATTCAACAGTTCCAAGCACTCGAGTCTGGTCTTACCTCACAAGTGTTGTAGTCCTCTGAATCAAGGAGCTGACATAGGGTTGGGAGGAGGTTGGGCCAGTTCTGCAACTCGCCTCTCGTTGCTATGTTAGTGATAAGGATACCTCTCAACTCTCATCATCTCGATCAGACAATAATTGTCATCAAACATGAAACAAACAATTCTGGTCTTACCTCACAAGTGTTGTAGTCCTCTGAGTCAAGGAGCTGACATAGGGTTGGGAGAAGGTTGGGCCAGTTCTGCAACTCGCCTCTCGTTGCTATGGTAGTGATGAGGATGCCGATCGTGGCCCGGATGAGGGGCGACGGGTCGCCGATGTTGTCGAGACATTCGCTCTTGATGAACTCTGTCACTTCCGGAGGGAAGTTGTGGAAGTGCGCCTTCACATTGTTTTTGAGGATGAGACCACTCAGCGACCGTGTCGGTTCATCGGCTGTAGGACGAAGCAACAAAAATGTAAATTAATACTGGTAATTGAATAACATTTTTTGAAGAATATGTCTGTTTCTCATTAATACACAAACCCCCTAATCTCTAATTATTCACAACAAGTTAGAATTGGAGGAAGTACATGTTTTTATAATTCACACTGTTTTTTAAGGATAAGACTTCTCAACGATGGTCACGGTGTACGCTCAAAACAAAACTCAATGTTGATACAGGTTAATAGCACTTTCTACGAAAAATTATCAAACTGTTTTGTTCCAGTAAAATTGAACCTTTGAGAAGCTGGCCCTGTTGCCAACAATGGGGAAAACAATGTTGTTGTTTTTTTTTTCTAAAATATGGACTATGGACCAGGTGAGATGGTGTATGCATGCCAACACCTCCTCCCAGGGAGTGAGAGGCCCATTAGGAGTTGTCATTAGAATGAATGTTTGCAATCATAGTTCCTTTTATCTCAGCATGTTTCCATTTTTAAGTGATGAGACTGATCTGCATTTTGGAATACCACCCACCACTCCCTTTACTTACTGCTGAATTATCACATGTATCATTGACAGGACAAATGCCTATCATTTTCAGTGAAAAAATGTAGGGGCTAAATGATTTTGCCCCTGAAAATCTTAAATAAATGTTGATCATACTCTACAATTTAGCACAGGTTCTACACACACAGTACACCATACTCTAATGACAAAGTTTACATGTACTGTACACTGTATGAAACATTATCTTCAATTACTGTACATAGTAACATAGTATGAATTACAGTACATTACAATGTACAGTATCTGCTAAATCAAAATAAATCTCTTATTTCATCATGTTCACAAATAAAAGCATAGTGAAATTGTTTTTTACAAAGCAAATAGTTGGGGTCTATTTTCAAATGTGCTTGGCTTAAACCCTTTTCTGCACATTCAATATCGTATTACGACAAGTGTAACATTTAAACAAACACATACCCATTCCTCAACCCCACTTAATCTACATACTACATACATGTAGGCCTGATAACCTGAATACCAAGGCATGGTATGTAAGATGGTGAAATATAATCTTCAGACCTATTAAAGGGAATGTTTTGTTGAAAAATTGTACAAGGTAGGAGGGAATAACATTAATGAGACATCATCTTTCAGGACAAATAGTAGAGCCATTTCAAATTATTAATCTCTCATTTTAAGGAATTTCTCAGACAATTTCAACTTGCACATAATTGACGCAATGTTATGTGACAAATCCAGATTCTTTAGATGATCATAAAGTGCATAGTAAGGTTCATGCCAACATCTGATACTCTAAATGTCTAGCAACCTCTTCTCATAGGTCAAATTCCCCTGGCCTATCCGTCATCTCACTTCACAGTCCGAACTGTCAGAGCGTAATCTCATCTTCTTCTGACGACACGACGCAATGGATGGACGGCCGGCCAGTCGGGCATGACTCATAGCTCTGTGAGTTTACAGCACTGGGCAAGGTAGACATTTTCAGCAGACTATGTAAAATGATACAGCTCCTGTAATACCTGTAGTTACTACAGTGTTATCATGTACTCAGTACTCAGATGAAGGGGGGAAAATAAAATTTATTTTTGGGGGGCTACTTTTCAAGCTTGCTTACATGAAAATTACACCCTAATATTTGAACTCTCTATGCAAATTTTGGG
>JBAMJV010004314.1:0-13114 GCA_037951105.1 Echinarachnius parma
TGTATGTTCGTCTTTTTATACTGGAAAATTGTTTATCAATTGTATGGATAAAATAGAACCTTAAAATGGTATTTTAGTCACTTCGTAGTTTAACAACTACCCTTCTAGAAAATAAATGTAAACTTTAATTGTAATAGCTGTTATTCTTTTTGACGCTATAGTATAGTTCTCTCAAGGCCTATTGAGTTGTATTATTTGTTATTTTCGACGCGTGTTTCTTGGCATCGATGTAGATGATCGAAGACTACATGAATCTAATTCTGCTCAAATTATGTTCCAATTTACACCGATCACACGTGCTTGCATACACACATAATCGATTGTATAGATGCATGTAAGCATCGATTGTATAGATGCATCGATTGTATAGATGTAACAGAGGGTATACGAGAGTAATTGAATGTCATTTAATGCTCTCACAAAATGGATAGAGGGTCGTACTTATAAATCCCTTAAATGGAGTATTGTCATTGAATGCTTGAAGAGACAAGGAATTTCTTTTGATTTTGTGTAAAAGGCGGAAATCTAATGGAAATGGTTAAAGTCGGCGGGTAATTGAACGCCGGATAGAAGTCTCATACAAGGGGATATGAAGTATTATCAAGTGTAAACACGTCATTGTTTGTTTTTTTTATTTTTTTTTATGAGACAATGTATTTGGTTTCTCTCTTGATTATGTAATTTAGTCGTAGAAGGTTGTCTACTTGTTGAGACATCATGTCTGTTATTGGTTATTCAGGATTGAGGGTTTTTTTTTTTCTTTTTGATTCCTTTCCGGTTTTTGTTTTAATAGAATGCTTAAAAAAAGCAAAAGTAGATTTCTTTTTTAGATAGTGTTTTGGGCTTCCGATATAAGGGGGTATTGAAACAAAAGCGATTCGTATGAGTTATTTTAAAAGAAATACATGGAATTGGTAAATACTTTTGTTTGGAGTATAATGAATGCGAAGTGATGGAGAAAAGGTTCAGTGCTTGACGAAAGGGTTCCTTCTAGCTGGAAATGCAGTGATTACCCTCGCAATCCCGAGGCATTTGGGGTTTGGCTACCTATTATAAGCCCCTATAGATTGGTGCAGGTCTGATCTCGGTCAAGACTGAAGGATGTTAAAGAAAGGCAAAATTCAGTAGTGACGTGTTTTGTCTATTGTTTATTCTTATTTTTGTGTAGTGAAGGGGATGGGGTGGCGGCTCATTCGGGACGGTAGTTTATTATTATTCTTTTTTCGCACTTGGTGGTTCGATTCGATTTATTTGTTTTGTTCTTCTTTTTTCTTCTATGTATTGTTATTCTTGTGACTGTTTAACTTTTTTAATTTCTTTTCCAAGGGGTATGGCGGTAGTTCCTCTTTTTTCATATTTTTGTGGTAACAGTCAGAATTATGAGGGTTACTCTAAAGAAGTGGTGTGTCCCCTTCTTATTACTCAGGTTATATTTAAATATAAATGATGATAAAGTTTATATGTATTGATATTGATATATAATGACGGACTTTGATCGTTTAATTGTAATTTTGTATCCTTGAATGTTAAGGGAATAAGGGAAAGAACAAAAAGGGGTGGTATTTTATCTTGGTTACGAGATAAACGAGTAGAAGTAGCTTTTTTGCAGGAGACTTACAGCACTAATGATGTTGAAGATGTATGGGGTTCTTTGTGGGATGGAACAATTTATTATAGCCATGGGACAAATCACAGTAGAGGGGTGGCGGTATTGATAGATTCTAAATTAGATATCCAGGTTCTTCAAGTGCGCAATGATAATGCAGGGAGATTTATTATTTTAGACTGTATTATTCAGGGATTAAGATTAATATTAATAAACGCGTATTTTTCAGTAAGAGGGAAATCAATGGAGCAGATTGAGTTTTTGAATAGTATTGATAACAGTTTGGATACAATAAATGGTAATGGTAACCCAATAATTATGGGAGGGGATTTTAATATGATTTATAATGTTGATTTAGATTATTTGGGAAGTAATAAAAAAGAGGTACAGTCGATATTTCTTAAACACTTTGATAATTATAAGGATAAATGGACTTTATTAGATATTTGGCGGGGGAAAAATGGTTTTAAAAAACAATATACGTTTAAACAAATTAACCCCTTTGTCCAAAGTCGTTTAGATTATTTTTTTATTTCATATAGTTTAGAACAAATTGTCTTAAAATGTAATATAATACCATCAATTGCACCAGATCATTTTGCTGTTCAGTTACAATTTTATAATTTGCCTAATTTTTCAATTAAAGGTAAAGGTAGTTACTGGAAGTTCAATACTAGTTTATGTGGAGATGGGGAATTTATTAGACAGATGGAAGTGGAAATAGGGAGATTAAGAAATATATATGAAAAAGAAATTAAAGATGTAAGAGTGTATTGGGATTTTTTGAAAATGAAAATTAGCAATTTTATTAGGAAATTTTCTAAAGAAAAATCTAGAAAAAGGAAAGAAAAAGTTCAAAATCTTGAAAATGATATAAGTGTAATTGAAAAAGAATTGATAGAAAAGGTAGAAAAGGAAAAGGTTGATTTGTTGGAAAATAAAAGAATGGAGTTAAAAAAATGTTATGAATATATTAATGAGGGTTTGAAAGTTCGATCTCGAGCATCATTTTATGAGAGAGGGGAACAAAATACTAAATATTTTGTGCAACTAATGGAAGCAAATAAAAAGAAGACAATTATAAGTAAATTATTAGTAGATGGAGGAAAAATAAGTTTTGATATGGATATTATTATTCGGGAAATACAAAGGTTTTATGCTGGATTATATTCCAAATTTGTTGTTGATGTAGAATTATTTAATGAAAGTTTATTTTTTAAAGGTTTGCCAAAATTAGGTTTAGAATCAAAGGAAATTTGCGAAGGTAATATAACTCAAGGGGAATGTATAGCGGTTTTAAAAGAAATGAAAGGTAATAAGTCACCCGGAAACGATGGTCTTAGTGTAGAGTTTTATGAATTATTTTGGCCTGTTATTGGTGATATTGTGGTAAGGGCTTTAAATGAAGCATTTGTTAAAGAAGAATTATCTTCTTCACAAAAACAAGCTATTATAATATTGATTCAAAAGGAAGATAAAGACCCCTTACAAATAACAAATTACAGGCCTATATCATTATTAAATGTAGATTACAAAATTTTAGCTAAGATATTGTCTGTTCGGATTAAAAAAGTATTAGGGGAACTTATTAGTATAGATCAGGTAGGATATTTAAAAGGGAGAAATATCGGTGAGGCTATAAGATTGATAGACGATATGATTTTCTATACTAAAACAAATAATATACCAGGGTTTTTATTAGCCATTGACTTTAAAAAGGCTTTTGATACTGTTTCTCATGATTTTTTGCAAAATGTGTTAAAGACGTTTGGTTTTGGGACTTCATTTTGTAAATGGGTTCGTACACTCTACAAGGGCGCTCAGAGTTGTGTATTTAACGGCAATGTATCGACTGGTTATTTTAATATTATGAAAGGGGTAAGGCAGGGAGACCCCTTATCACCCTATTTATTTATATTATGTATAGAAACTTTAGCACGCTCGATTAGGACCGACAATGAAATTTCAGGGTTTATTTTGGGAAATGCACATATTAAACAAGTATTATACGCAGACGATATGACGCTTTTTGTAAAAGATAAAGATTCGTTGATAAAATTAAATGAAAAATTTGAAACTTTTGCTATAATATCGGGATTACAAATTAATCGAGACAAAACATATGTTTTGTTATTAGGCCCTCTTCATGGAAAAGAAATTGTAACTCCTTTTGGTACAAAAGTTGGGATGATTAAAATATTAGGTGTATATTTTTCTATGGACCCTGAAGTTCGAGAAAGAATGAATTATAAAGAAATTTTAAGTAAAATTAAACATTTATTAATATGGTGGAAACAGCGGGACTTGACCCTGATGGGAAAAATTCAATTGATAAAGACGTTTGTGATTTCTAAATTAATATTTGTATCTTCACTCACTCCAATTCCGCAAGGTGTAATAGAAGATTTGAATAGATTAACATTTGATTTTTTGTGGCATGGAAAAGATAAAATTAAACGGGAAGTTACTTTTTTGAATTACGAAAAAGGGGGTCTAAAAATGATTGATTTTCAATTATTTATTCGGACACAGAGAATAATGTGGATTAAGAGACTTTTTGAGGGGGAATCAATGATGGGATGGAAAAGAGTTTTTAAATTCTTGACTAGACAAGCAGGAGGTTTGTTGGTTTTCTTTTGTAATGTTTCATTTGATTTATTGAATTTGTCACTTCCGGGTTTTTACAGGGAAATGTTAGAAGCTTGGATAGGTTCAAAAGATTTTTTGTTAAAAGAAACTGGAAGCAGGAATCAAATTGTTTTTAATAATAGATATATTCGAATTAATGGACAAATTTATTATAATGAAACATTATTTTTGAAAAATGTTTATAAAATACATCATATAGTCGATAGCAAAGGAAGAATAAAATCTGTCAAGGAATTTATGAGACTAGGATTAGATAGGTCAGAAATTGACATAGTGAAACAGATTTTTGAAAATATACCATTTATATGGAAACAATTGTTAAGTAGAGATTATAATGTGATGGAAGATACTGCACTGAATTTGGAGTTTCGATTGAGTGGAAAAGATTATTCACTGTGTGATATAACTTCAAAATATATATATGATCATTTGTTAAATTTAAGATTAGAGAAGTCTTTTGCAGTTCGCAACATAGAACACTTATATAATGTCTTTGGAAAAGATAATGAAAATATTTTTGTACGCTCCCGAAAATCCACGCTTAATAGTTCACTAAGGGAATTTCAATTTAAATTACTATACAATCTTATTTATACAAAGAAACACATGTTTACTTTTCATATGGGGGATAGTAATTTATGCTCTTTTTGTCATAAAATGCAGGAAACATATGAACATTTGTTTTACTTTTGTGAAAAAGTAAGAATGATCTGGGTAGACTGCGGTAACGAGTTTGATTTAGAAGAATTAATAAATATAGATTGGAAAGGGGTCCATGTAGGAATCAAGGTTAGTAATGTAGGAAAAGATCAATTATTAAATCATGTTATATTGTTGATAAAAAGTATGATATTTGTTAATAGTAGAACGAAAGATTATCCTCCAACTATAAAAGATATTAAAGATACATTATTGAAAAATAAAGAGGAAGAAAGAAAGATAGCTGAACAGAGAGGAACATTGCAAATTCATTATAGAAAATGGAACACACTCTCTGACTAGGGTATGACACAGAGACACCATGTACAGAGTTCTTACTACCGCCTCCCCCCCCCCCCTTTTTTTTTTCTTTTTCTTTTTATCTTTCTTCTGTTAGTTCGCTATTGTTTCTCTGTTTTACTATAGATCTCTTTTTTTCTCAAACACTATGATTATCATTATATGTATAAGAACAGATTGTATATGTATATGTAATGCTATACACAATTAGTTTGTTGTACTTATATGAATGATTTGTATTGTAAATTTACGTTGTAAATTTGTTTGAGAGAAAATAAAATACTATTACAAAAAAAAAAAAAAAAAAAAAAAATGTGTGATAAGAACAAGTGAAATGAATATATAAAAACCTTATCTGAAATACGATACAAAAAATTGTGGGTTAATGTTTTCTAAGCTTCCTTGATCCGGAGATGGAGATAAAGATACAAGTGAAAACCATACATACAGAGAAGACACGACAAAGGTGAGGGAAATGTATATAATAAATATAGATATTAAATAAAACATTCGAAATAAACAATATATTAGTTTAATTTCACCTTTTGAAACCAGGATTATTAAGCTAGTGAACATTTATGAACATGGTAATAATTGATATAGGAATGTAACCTCTACATGTGTCGTGAACAACACGTGACAATTGGGGTACATATTTGCTAAGACTCCAAGATCCGTAGATAGGGATAACGAGAAAGGCGATAACAATGCAAACAAATTCAAGCACGACACGAGTGTGCGAAGAGAGACTATAGAGAAGAAGACTATAGACTATAGAGAATATAGAGAAGAAGCTAAATCATTATTTTGAAGAAGAAACAAAACAAGTATACGGTACATCAGTTTCATTTCACCTTTTAACAACCAGGCTTATCAAGCTATTAAACATTCATGAGAAATTAGAGATTGATAAAGAAAAGCGAAACGCGAAAACAAGAGGAATTATAATCTTAACCGCTGGGAATGTTCCCGTCTAAATTACACTGCACGCGAGAACACGATACCTTGTTACAAATCTGGCAAACTGTACTGTAAACCCGATCTGCCAGAGATAAGATTAACATCTTATTTCTCCAAAGAAGATTATTTATTTCCTCTCACGGAATCCTCTTGGAGTTAAGGTGTGCGTGGGGGAAGAGAAAGGGGTCACCTCTTGCATTACCATAAGTGGACATCTGCAGTACAGTATACGATCCCTACCGGGGAAAAAACACTGTGCGCCAATGTGGAGTTGCTGTGTTCCCATTGTGTCAATGAGGATACTCGCTGTGTTCGCAGGGGGCTTGGTACGAACAGTCACGTCACGTTCACGTTCAGGTCACGTGAAGGTTTTGTACCTTTTGTGAAACAGGTCACCCAAATCTACGAAGTGTCACGTTCAGGTTCTGTACCTTTTGTGAAACAGGTCACCCAAATCTACGAAGTGTTGGGTTACGTGACCCAACAGTTTGTAGATATACTATATGCAATTCATGAAAGCTCACCGTAATTGGCGCTTGCGTAAAACAAATTAATGTAAATTGTCGTTGAGAAGAGACTAATTCTCGGTAAATTTAATCGTGAACGAACCCGTCCTACCTATTTGCGATATATCTTAATGGCTTTGAATATTTTATAAGTAGGCATTATAAGGGTCTGAATATGTGTTCTACTGAGATAAGGGAAAACCTTAGTGATGACGATGTAGAGGTATTTTTAAGGTTGTATGCTTTACTTTATGCCGATGATACTATTGTGATGGCTGAGTCAGCTGTAGAGTTACAAGCTGCGTTATGTGCAGTTCATCAGTATTGTGAACTTTGGAAATTAACTGTCAATGTTACTAAGACAAAAATTATGATTTTTTCTCGCGGAAAAGTTCGTAAATTTCCTGCCTTTATGTTTGGTGAGAGCGAAGTGGAAGTAGTTCCTGATTATGTTTATCTTGGGACAACCTTTAGTTTTAATGGTTTATTTAATAAAGCTATAGTTAAACAGGTGAATCAGGCAAGGAGAGCATTATATTGTTTAATTGGTAAGGCAAGGAAATTGTGTTTGCCTTTGGATATTCAATGTGAGTTATTTGATCAGCTTGTAGTACCAATTTTATTATATGGTTGCGAGGTTTGGGGGTTTCAGAAACTTGATTGTATTGAAATGTTTCATAAGAAATTTCTTAAAAGTTTGCTTAGAGTTAATCGTGGTACTGCTAATTGTATGGTTTATGGAGAACTTGGTAGGTCTGATTTGAGAAGTACTGTAGAGTCGCGTATGGTTAGCTACTGGGCTAGAATTGTTCAGGGGAAAAAGTCAAAGTTATCTTACATTGTTTGTAAGTTGCTGCGTAAGTTGTATGATAAGGGTGATTTTGAGTCGAGGTGGATTAAACATATAAAACATATTTTGGATAGGTGTGGAATGTCAAACATCTGGACTGTTGATGTTCCATTGAATATTGATTGGGTGAAATTTTCTTTGAATTTGAGGTTAGCTGATATGTATAAACAAAATTGGAATGATGAGGTTAATAGGAATCGTTTGTGTATAAATTATAGGATCTTTAAAAGTGTGGTTGGTTTTGAAAAATATTTAGTGCAGTTGGATGTTAAAGATAGGATAACTTTGTCTAGATTTCGGTGTGGAAACCATAAACTCCCAATAGCAAATGGTCGCTACTTGCCTGAGCAAGAGTTGCAGATTTGCAGCTTGTGTTCCTTACAAGATCAGGGGGATGAATTTCATTATGTCTTAGTGTGCCCTGCATTTCAGAATGATCGGAAGCAGCTAGTTAAAGGTCATTATTTTAAGAGGCCAAATGTATATAAGATGTACCAGTTATTTAATGTTAGAAATATTAAACAGTTAAAAAATTTATCAAGGTTTTGTAGTATTATTATGGCTAAGTTTTCTTAGTGTGTGCTAGTTAAAAGTTGTTGCCAAAGATTTTGTTTGTTTTTTATCATGTTTATACTTGATATATGTATATATACACTTGTTGTATTTCTCCCATGCCCCCGTGAGGGGCCGTTATTGAGAATAAAATTCATTGTCATTGTCATTGTCAAAATTCATTGTCATTGTCACCTATACTGTAATATACAATTATAGGCGTACACAGGCCTGGGGGCTGGACACCCCCTACCCCCATCCCCACCCCCTTACATAATTCAAGAAATGTCTTGGTCTCGGCCTCGAAATTTGTGACCGGTCCTGGTCTCGTCCTCGGCTGCGGTCATTTTCTACGGACACCCCCTACCCACACTCCCCCCGCTTACTTCAATTTGTCTGACGAAATATTCCCCCCCCCCCCCTACACCCACCCCTTGAAAAAATCCTGGGTACGCCACTGCCTACAAGTAGCTAGTTCGAATGTCAAATACATTAATTGATTTATTTAATATTGATTGGTTGGTGTGATTGTTTCATTATAATGATTGACTGATTAATTGATTGTTTATTAGATTAAATGACTGACTTATAGATTGACTCGATTCAATAACCATAAATAAACACTATTAATCAAATCATTGTTTTATTACTTTTAAACTCATTGATCACTGCTGCCAGTCACTCACTCACTCACTCACTCATCACTCACTCACTCACTTTCACAGGCATGCATACAACGCCGTTAAGGGCCAGTACGCGCAGACGTCGAGCACGGGAACTTCAGGCGTATGCGAACTGAATTGTCCGCTGCGTGTAGCAATTCAGCTGGAAATCAACATTTGCCAAAATCCACGCTCGACACGTCTTTAGAAATACTCCAATAACAAGACAAATAATGCAAGTGGTATGGTTGTACATTACCTAAATGACAGAACTGCATATTATCGTCTCAGATTACTCTGAATTATGCACGTACATATTATAAACATAATGATTGAAAAGATTTGATAAGGGGGTATCGGCATTTTCGTCGACATTTTTAAATCTCTTTGTGCGTGTATGTCTAGTCTTAGTAACAAGCGTTTGCAATTTAAAAAATCTTGATTAAACGCTCACGTCACGATTTGGTTAACGCGACACTTCGAGTTTTACCGGCATGGAAAACGACAAATTGTTGGGTCACTTTACCCTACACTTCGTACATTTGGGTGACCTGTTTCACAAAAGGTACAGAACCGTTTACGTGATGTGAACGTGAACGTGACGTGACTGTTCGTACCAAGCCTTCGCAGGGCGACACCTTGACAATGTGTTACATCGTACATAGTGTAGTGTTTAACATAGTGAACACGCTTTGTTTCATAGTGGTCAACTTTCTCATTACTAGTGGTGCATATCGGCACTATACAATACCTATAGGGAAAAAAATACAGTGTGTTACGTGAGTCACAGAGCGAACACAGTGTTTCACGGTGTTTCACAGAGCGAATGCATTGTGTTTTACTCGTGTCTCACAGAGCGAACGCATTGTATTTAAGTGGGTCGCAGACAGTGACAAAGTGAATACAATATATTTCACAGTATGTCACAGAGCGAACACATCGTGTTTCACAGTGTATAACGGCGCGAACACCTGGTAGTACACGGTGTCTCACAGAGCGTGTATCACATTGTGCAGTCACAGAGCTAACACCTTGTGTTTCACAGTGTGTCACATAGCGAACACCTTGTGTTTCATAGCTTGTCATATAGCAAACACCTTGTGCATGTTTCACAGTATGTAACAGAGCGAACACCTTGTGTTTTACAGTCTATAGCGGAGCCTTGTATTACACGGTGTCTCACGGAGCAAACACCTTGTAGTTCACCGTGTGTCATAGCACCGTGTGTTGTACTGTATGTCTCAGAGCGAACACGTTGTGTTTCTAGGTGTGTCACAGGACAAACACCTTGTGTTTCGATGTATGTCACATCACTTTGCGACATCGCCCGCTGTCGGAATCGTAAAGGCTTGCAATGCAGTCAGTCAGTGCCAAGTACCCGAGCTGCGATGTTCCGTCAATGAATCCACGAGTAGGGTTTTTTAGACGTGAGGAGGACACGGTAGAAGATAAGGAGGATTGGAATGGGAGGAAGAGAGCAAGATGAGAGTCACTTTCTTTTTAATTCAGGTTCTTGCCGCCTCATGTCACTCTGCTCTTTGAATTTCTCTCTCCTTCTCTTTATCAATATCTCTTTTCAGTATAACCTAAAGGACATGAGCACTTGGCAGACGGGTAATAGCTGGACAATGACCCTCTATCCAGCGTGTTAAATCCCAGTTCTCTTTATCTCTCCCTCTCTGTCTCTATATCGTTATAATTATACCTACCGCTCTCTTCATCTCTTTCGTATTAGATGTATTAACAATCCATCACTAACGCTACCTTCTTCCTCCTCCTCTTCATCCCCGACTCCATCCCAACTCTCCTTCGCCATGTTCGCCTAAAACTAATTTCCCCTTTCTCGTTTTATTTCTGGTTCTGTCTCCATTCTTCTATCTTTCTCCGAACTCCATTTCTCCCTCTTCCTCTTCTCGATATCTCATTTTCTCTATCTTCCTTTCGGTCTCTCTCTATTTTCTTGCTATCCCTCTAACTGCATATGTCTATCTATCCATCCATCTCTTCTCGGAGGGGCACTTGTCTCACGCAACATTCTCAAGGACCTGTTCACTCCGCGATGTGGTTCTGTGAACATCGGATAGTCTGACTTCAAGGCAACACGAACATTTGATTAAACAAGTCAACAATTCATCAAATCACTTACAATATCTTGAGCATATTTCCATGCTTACATAATACTGAAACACTTTGTGAACATTAAACGTTAAACGTTAACATGTGAATCAGATGTGTTTTATATATCCTTTGTTTGTTTTTGGTTTAATTCAAATTTATTGCAACATTCGCCTGGGAACAGGACTGTCAACAAAGGCGTTTCTAATTCCCATAGACAGGTACTTGATTAGCGAATAACCAGGGACATCATCCGTAGTCCGTGTACTTCGATGTGACAGAAACCGTTCATTTGCCACCCACCTTCATTGATGTCGAAATAACAGTCAGCTTAATTTGTCTCAAAGTCTTAGAATTCACATAATTATACCATTATCCAATTAACTTTTTGCATTATAGTTGTGCATTACGCGAGAGTCTTCGTATTGGTTTGCCATACTGCTTTACATGCCGTTTCGTTCATGTATAAATATAAATGTGCAATTAGGTTCTGTAATACGTAGGCATACGAAGCGAGCTGAATTTTGTGAATGGCCTTTTTGACCAAATTCGAAAAATAACGCATACAAACAAAATATGCATGTCCGTAATATCTTGACAACTTGAAATCTTTGGTAGATGTTAAACTACCAGTACACTGTAAATAAAAAATACCGCGATATTTACTTAATTGAATTATGTTAAGAAACTGCCTTAATTTGTTCAAGTATTAGTAACTTGATGCTATTTTGAGTATCTTCTACTTAAAATATCATACAATCGTCATAACTTAAAATAAAGAGGTATGTTTCTTTACGCTATTTAATGAAGTAAAATGTACGAATTAGATTTAAGTTAAAATCACTAGAAAGAATCAATAAAATTGTGTAAAATACATTTTCGTAGCGAAATGGATTCAGAACGCAGTATCTTTCATTCCTAAACCTAGGTATAGGCTATAGCATTCGCTCTTCCTATATACCGTAGTCATGCATGATTAACTTATATAATGGTGCGTCTTTAAATGAACATTTTTAACAGTTAATATTCGTAAAAAGACCCAAAGAGAACTGACAAATAACTTTGAAAAATTTTTATTTCCAGAAAATGAACGTTCCACTGATTATTCATCGTACGTTTTAATTTCACTTATAATCATAAAGGTGTTTTAATGTACATATTAGATTATTAGTTTAAAATTGTAAATCTTCGATATGTTTCAAATCTGATTCATGAATATTGATGAAGTAAAGTTAACTTAAGTCTACACTATTCTTATATTATTGTTACCCAAAATAGTAAAAAGTAGAAATTACTTAATTATTTGTATTTGCTTTTGTTCAAATTGCTTAAATGTATCTAGTTTATTTTTCTACTTATTTTTGTAATGTCATTTTTACATGAATTTATTGAGTTGTTATGTTTAAGTTTGTAGAACTTAAATTTAGCGAGTACGCAGGACAAAAATGTGTTTTTGCTTAAATTCTAATTGGAAAAAATAAGTAATAATCACTAACTGAAAGAATATTTTGTACAGTGTAGTTGTGATCTCCTTAGTCTTTATTAAATCTTATGTATAATGTAGTTGTAACTAAATGTTCATCAATATAGCTGGTGTGGTCCTTAAGTATAACGCATGCGGTGGTCACACAATGTTTGCATGTTTTTTCTGTATGTAGGATTTCGCAAACTGCAAACCTTTTAGAAGGTGTTAAAATATCATCATTTGTGATATCTATAATATGTATCATAGTCTTGGTATAGGTGTTTATCAAACGTTTATCAATATAGGTGCTTAGTTCCTAAGTATTTCGCATCAGACATGTTTGACAGTCAATTTGTAGGATTTCGCCAACTTGAAATCTTTAGTAGATATTAAACCATCGCTATCTATTATTTATTATAATCTCCATTATTCTTGTTTTAATACAGTTGTATATGAAAAGCTCTTCAATATAGTCCATCTATTCTTAGATTCCTGTAGGCATTGAGTTGAGTTTCGAAACAAACTTATTCCAAACAGTTCATGTAAAAGTGCAATTGAATAAGAGCATCGAGAAATACTAAATGGTGGTTTGAACGTTTGAAGGTTGCATGCATGACGTCAGAGTGAAAATAGCCGTTTATCACATGTCACGTGATATGAACTACGCCAGTCGTATTGCAACATGAATGCGTTTTCATTGGACTTGACATGTTTTGCGTCACAGAACTTCATTGATTTAAGACTTTTAAC